>DWMF01001180.1:0-12061 GCA_018244815.1 Parelbella polyzona | reverse complement strand
TCTTGGCGAGCTGTCTGACCGGAAGACACAATTTATATGCAAATTGAACACAAGATACAACCCGCTGATACCGACGGCGGCCGACGCGGCAGCCCGACGCATCCGACTTGTATTAACGCTACTAAAATTACTTTCGCATACTGAATACGATTCGCTACATTCACGTACATTGTTTGCATTTTTATTATAACCGTGTCTGAGATACAAATATTTGTGGCGTACATTATTTATTACACTACTAAGCTTTGTAAAATATTTCAGTTTGTAAGGGATAAGGTTACCGGTTAGAAAATAATTTATGAACTTTAATTCGCCTTTCACTCCATCAAATCTTTCAGAAAACTTATTACTTTTCCTCTGCATAATAACTAGAAAATATACTAACACTAGTATTTCCTAATATAAATTGCTTCTAAATATTAATATAAGTACACAGTAATTAGCGAAAGCAAGCAAAAAATATAACATTTTGTATTTAACTGAGAGGAAATATTTGCCCTCTGTCGAGCTCGATTCAACGCTGGTAACCACCTTCTGTTTATTTAAATCTTTCTTTTACATTCTACGTTTCAGGGAGGACGATAGGTGTATACTTAAGTTAGCGAGTGCCTTCAGGCAACTGCAAGATTGCCCGGCGTTTATTAAACGTTCCTTTTGCTTTTTTATATCTAAATTATAATGTAATGATTAACTATGGGTACGAAGGAAAGGAGAAAATAAGTTGGACACTGGATAATAGCTAAGTCAAGTCTTTGAAACCAGAGAGCGTATATAAATTAATGATTCTAGAAGCACATCAGATTTGTAAGGTTAGATAAGTGCGTGTTAAACGATTTCTGTCAACCCCGTAAGGGACCCAGCATAACAGTACATTTAATAAACTTTCTTTTCTTTTTTCAATCTTTTTATCTTCTGTTTATATTCTACTGTTGGAACACGCTCCTTTGAGAACGAGAGCGTTATGACCGTACGTATGGCCATATAATATTTACTAATAACGAATCGTTTTTTATTCTTTTCACCGTCTTTAGTTCTTTAAAATAATGTTGAGAATCTTACGAGTCACGAGTCTGCTTACCGTGATTGCATCTCCATTCAAGAGTCACTCTGACCATTTGGTGTTCCTTAAGAGTAACACATTGCTTTGGACAAGGCAGTTTATGACAATGAAACTAAAGGATTTAAAATAACAAAAACGGATTTTATATCCCGCATGCCCTTAGTGGTATCAGGGGTAAAAATTTAAATGTACTATCATCATCGTCAGCCACTTGATGTCCACTGCTCGACATAGGTCTACCTTAAATGTACTATATATAATTATATTACAATAGTATAAGAATTTTTGTTATATGCATACACACAATAAAACACAGGGTCAAATGTTTTGGCTTTTATCGTACTTTTTTCAGAGTGTTTAATTTAAAATTGTAACTTCTGGTTAGAATTACCCACACGAATATTCATTCGTATCGATTTCTTAATCCATCTGTTTTTCAAAGCATGGTTTAATTTTGTTTTAAAAATACCATTTAATTCCTTTAATTTTTTTTTGTCGATTATTTCTACATTTTTCTACATATTAAGTGTTTCCTTAAACTTAAAGGTATGCGTTTCAATCTTCCAAATTTTGATAATATCTTGTTATATCGTTTATAACTAAATTAATGACATGTAAATTTTATGAAGTTAAACGGCAGTACGATGTTTATGGAGTAAGGTGTATCTGTGCGTATATAGACGCTTAAAAACTATTGTAAGTTTAAAAGTACTGTAACTTTAATTGTATCTAATTCTTTCATTGTTTAATCATCTTTTACTTTAAAAATTGTAGGCATACATACAAAAGCAATGATAGCCTAGCTATTTAAAACGCCACCCCCCTCCCCCTAAAGGATAGGACTGCAAATCATAATGCGAACCTTATTTTTTTAAATGAAGTGCGCTCTAAAATATAAATTTGCACCCCTTTCAATTCTCCATAATATTCTATAACAGATATGTAGTGGGCCTTATGGGCAAAAATCCCTTAGTGAGGCCGTATGTCCAGTAGTGGACGGAGACAGGCTGATGATAACGATGATTATGATGAGGATGATTATGCTGATGATGCTGATGATGATGATGATCAGAAGCCTGCCAACCCGCACTTACAAAGCGTAGTTCAGGATGGCTCTAATTAGTCTCATTCGAAGAAACCAGTATCTGACAGGTAAACTATGAAGAGTTATTAAAAATTTGTAGATAAGATTGTTCACTGCCGTGTCCATTTTATCACGAGTGGATCTCGTTTTGTTATCACGGCGGCGACGACCGCTGGCTAAGCCAATTAGCGTCCACTTGGGTAAACACCAGCTCGTTAGCGGACTTGTGTGTTTTATTCAATTCAATTTGCCAACTCCACCGCTATTTATTGATAGAACTCGCCTTTCTTTGTCCACTTTTTCCATTTGCCAAGATGCCATCCGTTTTAGTAATGGTGCACTCCGTTTTGGCACGTCGGCTGTGTCCGCCAAATTCTAAGGTATGTCTAATAGTGGAACGCTTAAATGGTTAATGATGGTCAAGTTAATAAGTGTTTGTCAGTTTGAAATTATGATTATTTTATCGTTAAGCCAGGCCTTTTGGAGGGTAAGCTGAGAACATCAAGTGGTCAATATCTGTAGCCTTACCAATTTACAACATTTATTTATTTATTTTATTTATTATTTACAAAAAACTTAGCCTAGCCTTACAGGTGGCCTAATTCGCTAGGCAAGCTTAACTTAATTACCAATTTATCTCTAATTTTTTATTTACATTAAACTTATTCCCTACTACAGTTTGCAATCACAGTCTCACGTGCTTCTTCTGCTGTGCGTCATATGAACAATGTCTTCATACATTAAATAATTAACGCATAGCTACAAATTATTACGATTTCAAAATACAAAAGAAATATTGTAACGTAACATGTTTATTTATAATTCCCCGAGAAATTGATTAGACAATAAGAAAAGATAACGCGCTGAGTTTAAATTTATTCATTAAACAATTTAAATTATTAACTAAACAAGAATAAACATTTAAAAATATTTAATAAATATTCATCATATTAAAAAGTGTAATTACATCGACCATAACAATAAAGCCTGGATAGTGTGATAAGAAAACCTCCCTATTACGGTTCCCGGTGCGGAACGGAAGGCACTCGTCGGGGGTGACTACCCCTAAACGGCTGTAACAGTAACCTTTATAAGGGATGTTTGTTCACCGCAACAATTGCCGCAAACTTAACAATTTCGGATTTAAACGACGCAGTTACTTCGGGATTCGAGATGTCGCCTTCATAGGCTGTTATGCTTTTTCTGTATTCATTGCTTAGTAAAATCACGAATTAATTCGATTATCATGTTCGTTTCGTGGTTTTAAATACAATTGTGTTATACATATTACATTGGTTTTCTCTTAATTTAATTACTATTTTGCGGTACCTACTACGTCGCGATGCAAAGATTCTTGGTAAATATATTGTGTGATATTAAAAATTCATATATATATGTAGGTACATAAATCTTCATATTATTTATATGACTATGAAACGATTAACAATTCATATTCCGGGAGCAAATCTGTGTTTCATCGTGGAAAGATAAGGAAATATTGTTCATCACGGTGATGATGTATTCACAAACATCGATGGTAAAATTTAATTAAATGACATTTCTATATAAAAGGAAACTCTGAGTAGGGATGATAATCGAACATCTGGTTATTCGGCAATGGCAGCATGGCAGTCGCGGCAGTAATATCGCGCGTGACTTGCAAGCGGAATATACGGTGTATTGCGGACCTTTAGACAGGCGTGTTTTGTGCTTCCGTATAATACTATCTACGGAAATTAAACTTTATCAATATATTATGTTTTCTTAAAAGGAAGGAATTCATTGGTTTGTTTAGTAGAATTAATTAGATTTAAGCAAGGCTTAAGCGTAATGTAATTAGCGGTAGACTGAGCAGAGATAAATAAAATTGAACATTGGATTGGCTGTCGATCAGGCGGCGGCGGCCGCGGTAATCACGTGAGTGACTTGCAAACGCTACGCGCGGCATATTGAGATCCATGCGCGGCATACCGGGACCCACGTGACGTCATCGTGTCGTTTTTCATAATAGGTTTAAAAATACGGCAATTAACAATTTTATTTGCGTGGGATGTGATCGCCATTAATTAAATATATGTCAATATTTTGTTACTAACATATAGGACATTAATTTTTCGCACTTATTTTAACAGACTATTGATAGAATTCGCTAATGATTCATAGTGTATGTACAAAGAGATTTTTTTTATGTTAGAGTGTTTTGGTTATACGTAAAGTTTTTAAAGGTACCTATAGAAAAACAAACAAACAATTATTATTCTTCTACATTATTGAATTTTCACTAAAAGCTATACTTTCTTGTGATATCAAGTGTGTGTGATATAATAAATTGTATGTTTTATACAGTCGATATTTTTATACTCCTGTTAATGTTCAGAGTTTTGTAGAATACACGACTCCAGTTATTTTTATCCAGTTATTCTTAATTTCTTGCTATGTGAAAGAGAATCTTACTTGAGATAATGATGATGAGGTGTAACAAGTTTAAAAGCACTATTAATTTCACACCATTACCTACACATATCCAAAAAACAAAAAGCACAAAATATATTGTATTCAATAACTATAATAACATTATAAAACCTGCCTTCAATACAATACAGTACAATATAATACAATACAACATAATACAATACAATACAATTATTCTTTATTGTACACCAGAAAGATACGGCAGAGATAATAAAAAATTTGAAAGCACACAAAAGCTAACAAATGATCTCTGCCTACCTACTTCATCATCAACATTAGCATTAGCTTTTCTCAGTCCACTGCTGGACATAAGCCTATGTCCTACCTATCTATATACATACATTCAATTCTCTATAGGTTTCATTAAAAACTCTAATATGTACAGACGTATATCTGTATATATATGACTCATATTGATTACGGTTAGAATTTCACACCATTTCATCATAATTTGAAACAGTATCTCAAAAAGGACGACCATCTTTTTCCAACTACGACAGGTCGGCAAACGCAGCTTCCGCTGAGCTGAAAATTATATGCGAAATCACGCCGGAAGTCACCATTTACCGTGCACATGGAGGGGAGAATAATTAATGCCCTTTCTCTCTCTCGCTGGCTCTGGTTCGTACAATTTTGCTTTTTAATATCACAGTGCTACATGATTCCTAACTGTGATTCCTAAGGTGGTAGATAGAAGAGTGCAGTACACTCCCACCTTTCACCAGATACGTTACATGTCCCATCATGTTCTCGAGTAGGCGGTGAGCCTATTGCCGTACACCGGGCACCAATCCAAACTTCAAGCTTCTACTACGAATTTCAAGTTAAAAAAAAAACAAGAATACCCGACCCGGGAATTGACCCAGGATCTCTCGATCAGCAAACAACCTTGCAATCATGCGACCAACGAGATAGTAAATTATTTATTATTGTAACGGAGGCCAAAACACATCTATCTACCTTGGCCAAATAAACCTAATATTGACCGATGGTAGAGTTGGAGGTATCCATATGAACATGAATGTATAAAAATCACGGCACGTCTGGAAGGATAGAGATATTTGACACTCGCTGCTCTGTACCTACCCTGTAAGAAACTGACGTCATAGATTAATGTAATAATTAATGAAATAAGGTATATTTTCCCTAAAGTAATATTAATTTTACCAACCGATATTGTAGTAGGGGATTAATTCGGTCCGGTGGCCACTCTCTGTGCAAAGCCATTTAAAAAATACGGCGCCTCCATAATGATTGCTTGATGAGAACCGTCAGCGTTGCATCTTCCCGAGCCCGATCTGCGACCGGATTCTGACTAATATAGTCTATCTTACTAATATATTATTTAAGTTAAGTTAGTCTTTTACTGACTACCATGAATATAGATTTGAACTAGTGATATCTTTTTCTATAGTCATTTAAATAATGAAAAACCTAATGAAAAGTTGTAGTAGTCGTAATTATAATAAAGACCTTTGTTTATTTCTAGAATGGTCTATGTTAAATCCATGTCTCGTAATGGCTTGTTCGTTTGGCCTATTAATAACAATCTATCAAATCTTATAAACGAAATATTGTTAACATATTATCCACTATCAATCTTCCAAATCATATTAACGGAATCACAAATTATTATTGCACATAATATATTCAGCAGCTGAATTTTATTCACGTCGTCAAAATAACAACACGGTTACTTGTAAACTTATCATGAGATATTCGTGAAGCCAGTCCGCAGTAGTTCCGCCAGAACAACTCGGCTACCCGCGAGTCTCTTCGCATGAATATAAGCGTATTGTGGAAAGAATAACAAAACTCAGTCTTGTAATACGTTCAGTAATAATAGGAGAATTTCCTTAGTATTCTTAATACTGTGTTTATGTAGTGAATGCATTGAATTTCATTCGAGAATGACTAATGTGTAGATAAAAAGATAAATTTAGGTGATTGCTTTGAAAGCGTTGCTAAGGACGTTGTGTTATATAATTTAAATGTACACTTTTAAATCTTATGTTAAAACAGAATTTTTAGTATCAATGCCTGAAAGTTAATAAAAAAAAGGTCATATATCGTAATATGTTACTGATTGAATTTATTTCTGAACTATATAACTATAATATCAATTTTGTTTATTCTTATATATCATTTTAAACTGAGCACTACAAGGGCGTGCAAGGCGAAGGAAAGAACAAGTGTTAGATGAATTTTTCACGGTGACAATCGTATATATAGAGTCGTAACATCGCGCCTGTAGAAGTAGACAGAGGAATGTAGTACGCTCCTACTTTTCACCAGTTACGTTTAAGTCCCAGTGGTGGTTGGGAGGCGAGTGGTTACAAGCGCGACTGCCGATCTCGGGGTCCTGGGTTAAAATCCCGGGTCGGGTACTATTAGATTTTTCTAATTTAGAACTGCTAGTAGTGATTCGGAGTCTAGAATTGTGCCCGGTGTATGGCAATAGGCTCACTACCTATTCCATCTGACGTAACCGTAATTCATGAAACGTGAGTGTACTACTCTTCTGCCTACCCCTTTGAAGATTACAGACGTGATGTTACAGGCGAGATATATTATTCGATGTTATTATTATGTAACACAATACAGGATATTAAACTAAGTTTAATTTAATTAAATTCAATTGTAAAGTTGTACTCTACAAGCATCGCGACAGTTCACAACAGACTGAGAATTAGAGTGTGAACTCGTGAACAAATGGCAGTTGAATCATCGCGACTAAAGGCGAGTTGTAGCAAGTTGGAAACGTCCTAACACTAACTAGTGAGCTGCTCGACCGCCGCGAATAATAATGTACGTAGCGTCGTAGCCTTCACTCAGACTAGCGACACTCAGAACTTGCTCCGATGTCTTTGAGCGGTACAAGTAGGAAGACTGCTATGTATGTATTAGGGATACATCTGTTGCCAGTTCGTAAATTAATTATTCATAAATTATTGATAGTAACGTTCATTTCCATAGCAATGAATTCTATACACACTTATATTCACTGTAGTGATAAAAAACACCAAATATGAGTAAAGTTAATGAATAAAAATCAGTAAATTGTTTTCAATGAATGAATCATTACTGATATTAATTTGATAATATATGAATCAGTCTTTATAACTGTTATAGTCCCATCACTGTGTGGCTTGGGGACAACTTTCTTAAATATGTGCAAATTACAATTATTATTGGAATACAGTTTAGGGTAAACATAAGTTTCAAAGTATATTTTTATAACTCTGCGTTTGTATTTCCTTTGAAGGGCAGGCAGAGGAGTGTTGTACTCCCTCCCACGTTTCAACAGATTTTTTTTAAGTTCCGTGAAATAGGGTTAAACCTATTGCCATACGCCAGGCCCAGATTTAGACTCCGCTACTAGGCTTTGTTACTAGGAATTTTTAATAGAAAAAGTAATGTTCGACCGGGGATCGAACACTGCTCTGAGTCCCTCAAGAGGATGCGTTGAGCTGGACCAACTAGGCAGTCCTAGTAATTTTTTATGGAAACCTTAAAGTTCATTATGATTAGAGCGTCAATTACTTGATTAAATCCGAATGAATAAAAATATTAAGCACTCTATGTTACCTACTTGCGATTTCAACAGTATTTATATTTATACAAATAATTATTGAACGATACTAATTCATATCGTTATTACTTAAAATATTTGCAATGCATCAACGTCAGTAGAAACATTTAACGATCGCCCGCAAAGTTTTCCGTCTGCGTCTCTTGTCTATGATATAGCAGATGCATCTCGCGGATAGGTATGCCGGAGAGGTTCCAGTGACACAACATACTTATTTCAGTTTGCCTTGCAAATATTTATACATACAACAGCACAAGTTGAACGGAGTTTTTCGAAAGTTTTCTTCTTTACTTATTTGAGGACGGTGGAAGCGAGCGTCGAACTTCGTAACTCGTGTTATTGAGTTTATTGTACCCCTCCGCGTGGGTACCTAGTTCTATTCCGTGTTGATAAAATCATTTGGACTTGTTAGACTGCTTTTAACATTACAAAATACTTAAAGTCTTGTACTGGTGCTGTATTTTGTTGGATTTTGAACTTCAACGTATCTCCCTATCCAAGTATGGTAGTTATTAAATGTATTCAGTTATTATGATTCATGCTACAGAAGTGGCGGCGTGGATTCTGTATAAGTTAGTTTTATATCACTACGCCAGGTTCCTCACGGAGTAGCCAAAAAATACCGTTTATAAAATATCTCTATTCTTATATATCCGTGTGTGTGTATCAATGTAAGTTATATGTATTTCAAGGCAATCATTGTTAAAATAAATATTACAAAGAGTTAAGTACCTACATTAGTTAACGACATAAAGTAGCTTTTGGATTTGAATTTGTTTACGCAAATCTGTCCAATATACGTATTTTAATCTGCGGCTGCAGACGTTTGCAGATGTTATAAAAATCACGAAAACTAAAGCTGATGTGTAAATATCCTTTGGCTCACCGCGAAATGTTTTCCCGGGCCAACATTTACATTTGCCGTCGCGACGCCTCCTCTCGGCCGAGTGTTTGCAACGCACTTTAATCACAGAGAACAGGTGGCAAGAGGCGTTAAGCAATTTTCCTATTGGAATTTCTGATCAAATCACGCTTCATCTTCAAATAAGCAAAGAACTGACATAACTCTTGATTGCTACCCTCACAAAATGTTGCCTCAAAGCCGCGAAGCTTTGTGAATATATGTTATTATTAAAATGAAATGCTCTACGGACTTTACGTACGTTTTCAAAATATAAATGAGAATATTCCACCGAAACTTGCCTCTCTATGGCATATCGTGACACTCGAATTTCAATCTCGTTGAAAAGATTTTTATTATATTTTTCTTCGCGTGTCACTGCGCCCTACGCGAGGTATCTGTAACGAAAGCTTTTAGTGTAACCGCCAAAGGGCAAAAGTAACTCTGAATACCTTCACGTATTCAATTTTCTCGACAATATTTCACACTACTGGCGTTCGACAAGGCGTCGTGCGGTTCTCGCGACACCACCGCCTTATATTATATTTTTGTGTGGAGACGAAATTAAAGATCCGCAAAGCGAAAATGTGATCTGCGAACGACAAATCAACATCCGGGTTGGAATCATTAAAATATCCATCCGCGGTGTTTGTTTCGTATCAATATCCGGATTAGGGAGAATCAAATTTGGTTTGTAGGATGAGGATTTATGCAGCGCTCTCAATTTCCTGCGACGACAGCGGAACATCCGGCATGCAACATCACCCCCCTCCCCCTCTCCCTGATCAAGTGTACCCGAGACCCAGCGCCGCAACAGCCGGCCCAGGGAAAATAGGAGAGCGAACATTTGCATAGTGATTCTAGTAGCGAAGCGAACGATAATTTCTTATCGCATCGATAATTCGATCAATATAACGTGTTTAGTCTAGTAACTAACTTGTAATATCAAGGCCAATTTGATGCTTTGTGAAGAACAAACTTAAAGCTTAACATATTGCAATTACCTTAGCAACATAATCGTATTAAAACTGTGTCAAGCGCTGTCATTTCTTTAACGAGTAAAATTTTTCCCGAAATTCCGTATGCTTGGAAGATCGCTTAAAAATTGGTTTGTGTTATCACTAAATATTTCGCTCGGAAAAAAGTCATCCTTAATGTTCATATAAACACTCTACAAAGGAGTTAGCTATAATTAAATTTACAATGTACATTGAAATAAAGTATTCTACTGAATCCAAGAGAGCTTCGTGCTGCTGTGTGGAGAGACCTGCACTTGACATTGGTATAATAACGTCCTCCATGCTAACATCATTATCAGCCTAAGTCCACTGCTGGACATTAGCCTCCCTTGTGGGGTTTTTGCTTATAAACTCCACGCTGGGCACGCATGGTGCAGATCGTAAAAGCTAGCCTAATATGAAATATTCTATATCAAGTCTTATTACTCTTTCATAATTATGCTGTATATATTATATCGGTTTTTCGCCAGAATACAAATAGATTTTGCCCAATTAATATCAATGGTAAAGCATTAATATCTATTATGTGCGACGTGGGTGAGTGCCGATGAGATCCTATTTCGTGGTGCTACTTAATACATAATTTAGTTTGTTACAGTAATGTAATCTAACTGATACATATCACTATGTAACTATAAGAGACAGCTCTCGAAGATGAGCGCGACGTAACAGTTGGTAATTGAAAACATGATCAGAATACAGCCTTTAGTCACGTATGTGTTGTGTTTCGCGATATCTTTGCCGTGTTTTGTTATCGATTGCTCATAAAGAAAATGTGAATTGTATCTATATTGTCATTATGATTATCATCACCATCGTTGTTAAAGATGATTGAGATTTTTACTGTTTCTTCTGGTCCTCTCATATAATGAGACATTTCAAGGTCATAATCTTGCACGCTCGTGACACCAGACCTCAAAGATTTGGGAGTGCTTTAAGGTGAGTGTGTTTGCTGCGATGTTTTGTTAAATTAAGTAACGTTGAATCGTAAAAAGATACATAATATCGAACAAATAGACTTGCGTACTAGAATTCGAACCCCATACCTGAGGTATGAGACTGATCCTTATAATATTCCAACCACTAAGTTACGAGTTATCTTTCGAATATTGTAGACTAGTTCATTTGGATTATTTTTTATTTTACCGCTTAGCACAAAAACCTAAGGCACCTTTTAGTGTCGTAAGCTTGGAACTGCAGTTTATTTTAAAACGAACTAAGTTTATTATTATCACACCATCACGCCAGGTCTCTCACGGTATAGGTAGAGCCAAATATTGCTATCTTTACAGATTTAACGTGCCGTTATAGCATACCTACCGATGTGTGTCCAAAAATTTCAAGAGCGAAAAATTTTCTTTTTGTGCACTGCGAGTATATTCACGATTTGCCTTTTGAAAAATCTTGGGAGTTTCCGTAAGCTGAGCATGGATCAACAGTTCCTCAGTGAGAACACACGTGTTCTGTGTGCTTCGTTATGGCGCACTCGAGACTAGAGGGGTAGCACAGGGGTGGCGCTACCCTCAAACATTTTTATTCACAATTGTAAAATAAGAAAGCTTGGTAATTTTTTGGAATCTCTCCAAGAGGACTGTTGCGAGATAAAACTCTCTTTATGTCCTTCGATTTTAATTCTGAATATAAATTAGATAAACGTTGCCAGTGGTATAAATTAGATAAAGTTATTCGAGTTGGTTAATGGTTATTTTTAGGTGAGAACTGTATATGTGGATGAATAATTTCCTGCTCAGGGCAGCCCTGGAGAGTCATAGATGGATCGGTTGGGGTAGGAGGTCCATTTCGGTTCGTTTAAGTTTGACATCCATAACGTAACTGTTTGTGTAGTCTGTGTCTGTGTGACGCACGATGACAGAATTTGCAATGAAAATTTCCTTCGACTCGACATGCATTCTCTTGTGAACCGAAATATGAT
>DWMF01001179.1:0-12063 GCA_018244815.1 Parelbella polyzona | reverse complement strand
ACACTGCTTCCCTAGTTTCGTAAATATCGATCTACGAGTGAGAAGGAAATAAATTGAGAAAACGAGATAAATAATTTAAATCTACTTAATAGTGTATTAAACAACAACTTATATGACATAACCGTCTCGGTGCAGCTGCGGCGGCGCGCTCTCCTCCGCGGGCGATTAACTCGCAACAGTTTATTTGTGCACGCTAAGTACGAAGCTTCACTGCTAGAGATGCGCGAATCACCACTGTGGCACTTAAACAACATTTTCTATTCGATAGCTTTTATTAATTTACCATCATCAACATCATCTTCATCAGGCCATCATAGTCCACTACTGGACATAGCCTCTCTAACAGCACGCCATTTCTAATTGTAGCAATCATCTTCTTTCTGTAAAAGATCTATGTATACTGAGCTTTACATACCTACGTACTTACAATTTTTGGAACGTCTTCCTTCGGTTCGTAACCCTTTAAATCGTCTGAATAATATTATCCTTAAATATAATGTTTCATTAACACAGCTCTTAGAAAAGAGCGTTCACTACTTGTAACCTTCATTACATCTAAGTAATTCCAAAAGTGCGATAGATGATAATTATTGAGCAGAAGTGATATTGACGCCACGGTTATCGGTGCACGCTACTGGTAGAAACGAAGGCTGACACGGGCGTGGCGAGTCACGAAGCGCCCGCGACCGCCTCTGGCTGCTGTTTATGGCATACATTTGTTATAATTTCCAGTAGATACATAGCGTAAACAGTAAAAAGGAAATATAGCAACAAAATATCACGCCTATCAATTCTTAAGTCCGGAATTAGGTTGTAAATTACAAACTTATCTTCGAAAACGGCAATTGCACATTGCGATTTTTATTGCCAAGCTTAAGAATAAGAGGGGAATATACTGCTTATAAATTATAAGTGGAAGTTTAACTTAAAGAAAATATGAGCTGGCCGTAATCCAACGGGCGAGTAAAACTAACTGCGGACTAGGACAATAAAGTATTAAGAACGTAAGGTGTACGTTAAAACTAAGGAACGTTCTTTAGAAATTTTTAAAAAGGAAAAATATATTTAGGACTGCTATCACCGCAGTTGACGCTAAACAATAAGTTAAAAATAATAGAAATCTTACTAATTACATTAAACTTCCTAATTTGAACCCCTTAGTAATTAAAATAATAATAAAATTTATTGTTCTTTTAATTAAACGACATGCTTGACTGCATCAAAAATAAAATTAAGCTCAATGGGACTCCAAATTAAACGTCAAGAATTTATTAATACATAAAACATCAATATACATTATCCATATATAATGCACGAACAGTGTAAAAATTGCATAAATGATAAAAATTATGACTATTTTAAGTTAACTCGCACTAACTTTAAGCTTGAACATAGTCTGAAATCGCATTAATCGTGTACAAAGTGTTCCATATACCTCTCTCGGTATTAAGACACTTAATGGAGCAAAAAGAAAACGACAAATACCCTCGTTGGAAACAAAAAGGCACAAGGGGTTAAGTCTGAGGAAATATCGGCCAATCCTATAGCGGGGAATGGCTTTAAGTACTTGCTGTAACATAATCTCGTTAGAATGCCACCGGACCATCTGCTCTCTTTTAACTTATGAGCGACGAAGGAATTTTTAGCACAGATAAACCGCTCAGTTCGCATGGAATTTTATCTTATGCCTTTGACGCTCCGCAGTAATCACCTTTGATGTGTGTTAAGCTGTTCAAGACTAAATTTGTCTTAATATGCGTTTAAAATTTCATTGTTATAAATTTTGGCTTCTTTTGTCATTGTGACGGAACAAGTCAATTCGTCATCCTCTCTTTATAATGCATACTTTCGTCCGAATTCGATTCTGGATTGATGAATTGATCCTGGATATATGAATAAATAGAATTTATCTAGACTAGTCTAAAATTTGCTTACAGTTACATATTTGTGTGTGTATGTCTGAATATTGTTATTTTATAATCTTATTTATTTTATCTTGTAAGGGTATGAAGAGATAATTAAAATTTACCGATCGTAAAATATGACACTTCTACTTCATAACGTCATTTTCTACATAATTACTGCCCTAAAATTTAAATGCCATATGCGAATAGATAATGCATGTTTCCTTTTCTTTTTTACAAATAATCGTTCATGATGGAATGTAACAAAATATGTTACAAAGGAAGCAATGTCAATGACCATAAAGAAAACTACATATTTAGGCTTAGATAATTTATTTCTCATAACGAAATATAGTTTTGTTTATAATGAGGAACGAAAACGAAACAATATTACTTAGAAAATTCCAGTCTCAGAACTTTGATGAATTGCTCACAACTTGCAAAGTACATAAAAACTGTTTTAGTTTGTTTTCATACATATGTACCTATGTACAATTACACTTTTTGATAATGATTTAGCAAGTTATTGCATAGGTGTGCTCCCTCACACAATATCCATTTTTTTATTTCTCGAATAATGTATAATTGTTTTTCATTATACTTACTTTATTATACCTACTTATATTGGATATTTAATAATTTTGTACATTATAATTTTTACTTCGCAGTATTCGATTTTTTCCAATGGAACTACAGAGTATATTATATAGTTCTTTGAAAATCAACAAGACGTGTTCCGAATTTCGATGAGGTCTCTAAAGACTAATTAATATTAATATGGGAACTTCAAAGTCGGGGAATAGTTAGCGGCCATAATGATCGATACGGCCGCCGACTAATCTCTAAGCAGCAAATTTGACTCCAATTTATCGTTATCAGGATTTTAAGAGTTCGAATTATTTGGTAAACGCGCGGATGACCAATGTGGGTGGCGCTGGTATCTATAATATTGAATAGACATGTGCTATCTAATCGCTTAATGGTCGGAAGATTGATGGGAATACGGAGACAATAAGGATATTAATTTATTTGTCCGTGGACCAGTCTGCTAAGGGAGGCAGGATGGCGAGAAATGGGGCGTAAATGAAACTTTTTCCTCCGCCAGTAACTCCGAGCAGGAAATCATATATTAAGTCTTTCCCCCGCGGCTGTAGATTTCGTCTTTTGTCTTTCCTATGAAAGCAGTGTCGCGCATAATTTTTCCCTTTTGATCTATTTGATTAATGGACGCCAGTATAGGATATTGAGCCTTTTGATAAGATTACTATAACCTATGCGCGAAAACTTGAGATTTATACATATATGAATGTATGTAGTATTTCAAGTGCTAAGTGTCATCGATTTACAATTGCGAAAGAGTTAGTCAAAGAAAAGAGCTTATCAAAAATCATGTTAGGTTTTTTCGTACTATACAATCACGCCTTTGTTCGAGCAATTACAGCATAGTGTAGGTACATTTATTTTATAGTACAATATATTAAATCAAAATTCATAATATTTACTCTTTCTATTTGAATTACTAAAAGTAATAGAAACAAGTAATGTGTACAATAATAAACAATATATAGAACACGAAAGTTGGAACAATTTCCATCACAAAATTGAATGTCTTACCAAGGTCGTGGTACACTCGAATGTATGTAAATAGGAATCTTATAATATATAGATACCAGGAAGTTTCCAAGAAAAGGGACATAAGAGAAGTGAACGATATGTGAGAGGAATGTAAACAAAATTACTCTGCATGCAATATGTAAAAATGTTATTATCATATCCAAAATCATCAACTCAGTGATAATTTTGTAAACATCGGTTACTTTAATAAAGTTAATAACAGAATTATTTTATTCATTAATATACATTTTGAGTTTACCAATACTTTGATTGTCAATTTTCGTTTTAAATGTATGTAGGGAAATGAAATACTACCTCGTGTTTATTTTTCTCGCGACATTAAATCGTAATTAACTGTAAATGTGTAATATTAAGTTACTAAGGCAGAGATGATCCCGGTTGAGTGGTTTTAACAGGACATCGTTCCTGATATAACCATACCCCACTCAAGCTTTAAGGAAACTCAATACCCACGTTCCTACATTTTATACTCCGTCGCATCTACTAACGTTTGTTTTAGCTTGTAACATAACATAATGCACTCGCCCATTTGCGTCCTCTCTTCACATGATATACACAACATGTCCTAAAATAATATCATGATAATAGAATAATAGATTAGTTTTGTCACTTAGTTGGAACAATCATCGGGGCTCTTGTTAAAACATCAATAAAATAAAAAATGTATTCCACAGTAAACGCGTTTTTATCTCTCAATTTTACACATACCTACAGGGTATAGATACAGGATACGTTCCAAGACCTCCTTTTCACAGAACCTAAACCTGGCTAAAAATATATCCATTGACGGCTGCTTTAAAATATCATGCTGCTATATTGGACAATTACAATTATTTGTAACTAAACAAAAGTTTACCGACAAAACAAATTTCCTATAAAATCTGTACCCGGAAAAAAGTACCAAAATGACGATATACTCATATATCACGTGTGGCTGGTCACAAAAAGGACGACACAGAGACGGTTTTAAATTACTCAAGTCGCAAGGTTTAACTGCGCCATCTGTCGCATCCCAATACCCTTCAACTGATGTCACGTAATCGGTGGATACAAAATGTTCATTTGTGTGATATTACAGATATTACATATAAATCTATTCTTCCAAATTGAATAATGCAATATACTAACTAAACTTGTTTAAAAGTCCTCGTTCAACGTGACGTTGTTGACGGGGAATCTCAAATAATCCTCTTAAGTTCTTTCATCTCATATTTCAACTGTTTAGGGGTTGTTTTAAAAGTATATTTAAAATTGCCTGTGTCCTTCCCTAAGCTTCAAGTTATCTTCGTATCAAATTTCAACAAAATCGGCTCAACGCTTGGACGTAGAAATGTAACAGGTAGCCGAGTGTTACTTTTCATTTTTATAGAAGTGATAGCCTAATGGTTTCCGCATTCCGAAGGTCCTGGGTTCGCATCCTTACATCTTCACTAAGACTTGAAATGTGTCGGCACACATTTGCCTAGCAGGAAAAATATGACATTGAACTTCCTCGTCCCAACAGGAAGGTCGTGTCCAACAGTGAGAATATAAACGGACTGATGATGGCGGTGATGACTTTTCATTTTATGATTGTAACAAAGTTACATTAAACGGAATAACCGCCAATCAGCGTAGCACTGCGCAAATATACGTGCAATTATTTTCATAAAAGGCTTGGTTAACATGAATCATATTATTATCTCTATTATTTATAGCAACATGTCGAGCACTTCACCCATTAGCTCTACGTGCATAATCACAGCGACCTTGTTCCAATCGCCAGTAATTACCTCATCGACACACCCGGAGACCAATTTATTGTATTGTACACAGTAACAGAACTTAAATTGTTTATGTTTGCTAGACCGTTATTTATGCCTTTTCGAAACAGTAGCGGACATAGACAACTACTATGTACCTTGAAGTACACCATTCATTTGGTGCGTAAAGGAAGTTAATTTTTGTAATATTCAATATGTAGGATATTCTCAATCCACATATATTATAGGTACGTAGTTATATTTAATATTCAAATATGGAAGCGAAGTAGTAAAACCGTTTGTCATGTTATTAAAATCTGCTTATCACTCAAAAACGGTGATTCGATTTTTAAAAATGAAATTATTTGTCGTTTTTAAAATTAATATTTTCATTAGGTTAACTATAGTAATACCTGTCATAGAAAGTTAGTCAGCCAGCAATATGAAAATATTAACAAAGTGAGCGTATTACGAAAATGTATTATATCTCTTGTGAATGAAATAAACAACTATGAATACTCATCATAATTCTTTTTTTATGTTCAGTGACTATAATACTGATTGGTGAAAAAATTTTGGTATGATAATCAGTGTAGACTGCACCTTTCTCATGGCCACATAATTTATTACAAGTACAATACACAAAGTACCTACATACATATATACGAGTAACAGGGATTAAATGTTTCCTATATACCTACATCCCATAATATTGTCCTTGTGTTTTTAAATACCGCCAAAACACCATACAAAATTAGTCATCTGGGCAAGGTATTATGTGTGATGTTGTACATGGATCTTGTAACATTAGTTAGAATTCATTTTATAATCCCAGTATAAACCTTCTACATATTTCTAATTCTGCTAATAAGAGTTGTACTGATGGCAAATCATACGAGCAGAAACTTTATTTACATGCATGTATGGCTATTATTACAGCGAATAAAATAGGAGGAAGTATTTTATATTTCCCTTGCAAAAAAGTAAAAACGAAATCTTTTTGCAATTTAAATGTCAGAAGAGAAATATACGTTCTCGAATGTTCTTGCCATAACAAGAAATAGAAACATTATATTGGCCATTTAACAAATTTATATTTCATTGATGTTAAATAAACAATTTTGTTAATCAATTAGTAATACAAATGCATCAATAAATTGATATGTATCGTAACATTTCGATAAATTTACAATAACATGCCGTTCAGCATTCGTGCTTTTAAAATACAAAAAGCATTTTATTATTGTATTCGATGTGATCGTAATATCAATATTCATTAGTCGGTGCATTAATGATTACAAAGGCGTAATTGTTTCACAAAAACCAGTCACAGACAGAAGAGAAACGTAAAAGGTTATCTCTTTACATCTTAATGGAAACGTCGGTCTCGTATTTAGTCATGTTAATAACGACTCTGTTCGTTTCGACGACGAAATGATAATATTATGACACATCTGGGACATACAGTACGATATGAATCAATAATACGACGTATTCGATCTATATTTTATTAACTAGCCCGTTTGTCTAGTGGTTAGTGAACCCTATCGCTGAGCCAGGGGTCGTGGGTTCAATCAACACCTACGACAAATATTCGTGCGATGAACACAAGCACTGTCTGGGTGTAATAAATATATACATATTTATATACGTATAATGTATATATTTACGAGTATATATGTACTTTATTAATCGTTTGCTTATCATAACACTAGTTCTACCTAGTTTGATATCCAATGGCAGTAAGGATAGATGTTCCAAGATGTGTATTTTTTATTATTAATGCCCATTTTAAATTCTAAAATTAGAATCTCACAACTACGAATTTTAAGAATTTCGTGATACGATAATAGAACCACTTTGTAAAAATAGGTAACACAAATTGCCAATTTATTCGTACGAGCGCCGCCGGTGTCCGAGCGTGCTAGATAATGTTCGCTTTGGCCGATATAACTGCCGTAAATTGAGTTTTGGTACTGCATCCGTCCACTAGCCTATATCTACCTTAAACTACTTTATACCCAATCTAAGACTAAATTGGACATTGATGTTTCTATTTGGGAACCACTTAATTTGACTCGGGCCTTGTGTTAATTTTTACTGTCATTTAAATGCCACTCAAAAACTAAACTTTATCGAGATTCGTTTTACCATTAATGTTTTTTTTAATCATTCATTGTATTACTACAACGAAAGATTTTGTCAAAGGAAGATTGTAAAATTGTTATCAATCAACAAACTATTGTGCTGACATCGAATAATACGTTGTCATCACTTGGTAGGCAATAAATTTGTATTGATCGCAGTAAATCTAAATTAGAATGTATTCATACGAGCTCTGCTTGCCCGTGCGCTATAGATAGCGTCCACTCTGACCGAAATAACGGCTATAAATTGAGTTTAGCTGCTACCGTCTCCACTCCTACGTACCTTTAACTCGTTTTTGTATCAAGTCAAAGAGCTGCAGTCCTTTGGGAACGTTCGGCGATCTCGATATGTACGAAATGTAATTTCGGTTCCATCGTCCATTTTTCTACGTTTTTTCTGAGAATAGATTTATATGTGATCCATTTAAGAAGGTTCTTTTTCTAGAATAGCTTTGCACGGCTGAATATACCTATACAATTCGGCTCTGATCCAACAAACGGGGTAATTCCACCTAGTGATATTAAGTATCAAAATTACATTAAAAATTCGTCATATTTTACTATTCTACTATTAAATGTTTCGTGAATATTTATACACATGATTATATATGTATATACCGGCTTAACTCACGTGTGTTTTTTCTACTTTACTATTCTATTGTCTAATTGGATTTAAATTACGTTTAACCTTAATATATTTATTAAGAAAACTTATCCATTGAGTTTCATGCACTGGATAGAAAGTGTTTTTGATATAATTTAATATTAACCGATCTATAATGCCAAGATTGTCATCGTCTTTTCAAAAATGTATAAGCATTTTATTGGGTTAGTACACCTATTGGTAGCAGTTTTTGGTTGGTATGAATATCCAGAACACCGTCTTCTCCAATTCAAGTCGTTATCACATATATTTTATATGACAATAGGCATGTTATCACTACGATTGACTAAATTAGAAATCATTGAGGAGTTAGCACGTGATTTTAATAACTCACTTTTTTATATATTTCCTAATACATTGATACTTTACTTTTGAACACGACTCCATCATCGTTCCTGGCGGAGACTTGAATCTCACTCTAATTATTTCTTCTAACCCTAATTGGTGGCGGACTAAACCAGATACTGGAAGATTTTTGTCAATCATTTTAAAAGTACATATATAGTAATTGATTATACATATTTCTTTCTTTTCTTAGAAAAAGAGGTCTACTCAAACCTATCACAATATACCTGTATAAGAGAAGATGTTTCATGGATGGCACAGGCCTTGTTCTATAAGACAGAGAACCTCCATTGGCTATTAAGCATATTGATCATCTCAAAACCATTGTTTCCTTTGTTCGAAGTGCAATCTATCCGATGTATGTACCAATTTAAAGCAAGTTCGCGTTATAGGGTTGTCGCATTATTATACTTTTTCCAATTTGAATAAAACTGCTTTTTTTTCATTGTTAACACAAACAGTTCGTATGTGTTTCGTTAAATATTTATCGATATATAATATTTGTATCGATAAATAGTATTTGTATGTTTCCGTTTTTAGCTTTCTTGTCAATATTTATGGGTACCTACTCTCTAAATTGTGAATATATTTAGCAATCAAGTTAAATTACAAGTTAAAAAAGGTCAATTTAATATTAGAAACTATACTAAATATTGTAACTAAGTCCAACTTTTTAAAATGCTTCAGTAAAATATTACCAGAAATAACGATTTTCCCGATGTTTAGTAGCTAATCTGGTTTGACTTTAAGATTCCGAACAATAGAAGATGCATCACAATAATCTTTTATTCTTCCAAAGAGTCCTTGCACTGCAGCACCAGCGGTGCAGGTTCTTATAGAGAAAAATGATAAGAATTACGTACTTCTGTGACAGCGTTTTTTATGACTATATCAGTATCTATATAAAGTCCGCGCTTATACTTAGGTGCCTTTTATACATGACCTGTCTTAAACTGCTAAGGTCTGGGGAAATGCTAAACAATTCGATCGCAGTATTCCCAGTGACAGTTATGTTACTGTGCGAGTTCAATGACTACGGGACGAACTTGTGCCGAGGACACAATAGCCTGGTGGATTTACACAATCGACAAATAACTTTAACAAATAGCTACTGAATTCTGGTATGGAGAAGCCATTAAACTTGAGTTATGTTTCCCCAACTTTAATGGCCGACTCGGTTTAACTTAGTGAAATTATATAGTTCCGAACTCCATAATTGTTTTTAGACCATTCAAAAGTTTCCGAATTGAATATAGAATTCCATTAAATCTTTTCCTCTAGTTTTTTTTTTATTTTATTCTATTATTCAGTAATGGCAGCACGGTGAGGAAACTAAATCTTACCAAAGGGTTGTGCCATATAAGTGAAAAACATTCCCATATTGAAGACAGTTTTATGTAGATTATTTTTTTTATATCAATATCATGATAAAAAGTCAATAGCAATTGAATGCTTAGACCTTATCATGTGAAAAAAAATATTTTAAAAGTGACAGCCCTAGTAAATTACGGAGAGAATATGCCCGCATATCGTTATATTGGTGGGAACAGCCGACACGTGTTCCCTCGTGTGAACAAGACTCAGGAAGAGACTCCTTGTTTTATACTAACTGTACTAACATTTACACGCATACGGAACCCACAGCTGAAGGGGTGGACGAAAGTTAAGATAATAATAGAACTAATTCATCACTACTCCCTCCTTAGCTACAATGAAACTTATCGTAAGAAATCACTACATAACGTAAATTTTTGATCACCATCATCATCACCGCCCAATATTGAAGGGCTATACCGCTGAATCATCAACGAAATCACTTTCTAATGAGTGCGCCACCAGCAAATTTTCAAAAGTTACTTCGTGCTACAGAGGTCACATTTGGAAGTCGAGTCTCTTTATATTATAAATAAAATCGATTAAAACCCGCTGAAATCCTTTAAGTGAAATTAAATTAACCCTAAAAGAAAGTTTACTGATGATGGACCTATTCCAGGTACCTGGAAATCACCACTGGAACACTCTTGGTCTTCCATTGGTGTCTTCCAAATAAAACACGAATCCAAAATTGATTTCGTCTAAAAACTGTATGTATCTTATTCATGATAAAATGTTATATCATGCAGCTCATTGTACCCGTACAGTTATATTGAGGAAAACGATGAAGGAAAACCTTATTGTGTGTTTTCAATTGATCCGCAAATTACAGATATTTCTATATAACATAACATCAAATGAAATGTACCTACTAACCATCACTAACAAAAAAAAATATTCTCGTGTGTTACTGACAATCGTTTCTAAGTTTTATTTCTACCCAAAATTACAGGACACTGCAGTTTTATTGAAAATAATGATACAAAAATATGCGACATAATTATTTTAATGCACATAATAATATGTTTTCACTGTATTAGGAAACGCCAGTACCGACTTTACACCGTGTCCTATATTTTTTCGTATGATCATTCAGCGTTAACCCTTTTAGCTACATGGTTGCGCAAAGATTTAAAACAGCCAAAGTATGCGAAGCATGGAGCAAGAGGCGGAGTGCTAACATCGGATTAACACTCGGATCACAAAAGCTGTCGTTTCGTAGTAAAACTAAAATTCAAAAAGTGTACTCAAAAGCTAGCCACAGTCGCGGAAAGATGTGTTAGAAAATAAAAAAAGTGTTTTATTTCTGACCAAAAAATTTTTACTTCGAAACATACTAAGGTAAACCTGTTCTAGATGTTTAGCTAGTCACAAATCTGATACATTTCTGCGAAATACAACCGGATATATTAAAAATCGTGTTCTATGTTAGGTGAATATAAAAATAACGGAATCCTTCACAATCCGAGGAATTTGTAAAGACATATGTACCTAGCTGGTAGTGAAGAAGCCCGAACAAAGCGATAAATAGCTATGATAAGGGAACTAAGTGCCGTCTTCGCGATGTTATCGGCTGGATAAATCCTAGAACGGATGTTGTGCTAAAATGCAAAGTGTACCTTATCGGTAAACAAATATAACATGCTTAAGTTTAGTATTACTTGATCGTTCAATTTGATTAATCTTTTTTTCGGGTGCCACAACATTCATTATTTTTTTTTTAATTAGTTGTTGTTCAATATCTAATTAAAAGTGCTTTATTGTGGAATACAGTAAAGAAGGTGTTATAATATAATACATAAAATGTTGATTTTACTTTAAATAAATAAATAAACACGTGTGGACCTCTAACCACATTATTTAGACCAAAACAACAATGGTATAAAAAAATCTGCTGCACAGTAGAAATAAATAAAGCGATTTTATTGTCCCAACCATCGATATATGTATTACCTAAATATTTTATACGAACAGAGGTTTAAACACAGATTTTGAACAGATACATAAGTCCGATTTCAACAGTCGATGTGAGCGATGACAATGAAAATGATGTGAAAGATGAGATCTCTGTAGAAATAATAAAAAGAGAAAAGGAACAGTGATAAGATAAGGTCCGAATAAAGGCCACGAGTTCGGAGACAGCGACCTCAAGGATGACCTTGGCAACAAGTTGTCATGTTTAACATGGCGAGTGAGGATTGGGGTGGTTGCTAAGGGGCCTTCAATGTTAGTGAAAACTTTTGTATAAATCT
>DWMF01001178.1:0-12068 GCA_018244815.1 Parelbella polyzona | reverse complement strand
GGAGTGTACTACACTCCTCTACCTACGCCTTCAGGGATTACAGGCGTGATGTTACGCATAGTATAGAATATAATTTATAACAGAACATCACAAGAGGAAGCCATGAACAGAAAAGCTGTCTTATAACTGAAATAGCGATGTTGCCATCCTAAATAGTAAAGATAAAATTATTTTTTGATGCATACAACATTCTCTATTACTAATATCCTATATTGAGTTGTACGTAATTATTCATACATATGCACCACTGTAGATACATTTTTGATTATAAAAATATATAATCCATGTATGTCCGAAAGAAACCTAGTCCTAAAGAGTATGAATTCACATTATTTGAAAAGCCTATCATTGCGTGGCAAAAAATAGCACGATGGCCACTTGGCATTTGTTCCGATATAACATAGAGTACCTACCGAAATCTAATGTCTGTTTAGTCACCTACAATCTTTTAGTCCACGAAACAATTAATACGCAATAAATATAACAATATTGCAAAATATTTTACAATATCACTTAAAAGTTGTATGGCAATCTGCTAGTCGCGTGATTAAATGCTTAGGCGCTTTTCTTATCATTTATCACTCGGGCTTTACTGAAATGGCTAAAATTCTTTCAGATGTGTAAATAAGGTTCTTTAAGATGGACACCAAGGAATTTCGCACGCATTTATTTGGAGGTATTTTTTAAAAAAACAATACACAAAAAGTTACACTTACATAAGTTTATTGGATACCTAAGGAGGCCATGTTACTGATCACCCAGTCTTGTGGCGGCAGTAATATGACTACGTCGTCGCGCCCCACAGCCACTCCCACGGTCGACCAACGTTCCTCAATCTTGCAAAGCAATGGACCGCCCACACCAGTCTGTTCCCAATATGCAAAATTACGTTTAAGTTTTATTATCTATAAGACGTTTAAGCCTTAAACTGGCGTTGTAACGTGCAATTATCTATTGAATTATTGAATTTTTTAGTTTTTATTTTTTTGACCTTCTGTAACATCTATTTTGTCGGTAAAGACGGTAGAGCCACACGTTAGGTACAGAGCATCGTGCTCCGGCAGGGAGGTGTCGTCAGTCTTATTTATCAATGCGTAGTCTTGTGATACAGGCAATCCTTGTGGAACACAACCCCAGGTTTTTCTAGGAATCAGGTTTCGTTACGGTTTGTCGCGCTTCATTGAAAGTCCTCCGCCTTCGCGGTAGCACTTATCCGTGCCGTGAGCCCCATCCCCAGCGTAACTCCAGGTTATATTAAGTGTCTGGGCATTTATGGCACAATTGAATGCCGTAACGAATACAGTAATATTACAATACTGGTTGGTACTGCCAACCTAGTGCAGTAAAAATTTATTCATGTTGGAATCAGCGGGATACGGAACCCCTCACCAACTGACAGTATTTACAAGTAACGTGTTTAGAGTCATCAGAATGGTCTTAACAAATAAGTAATATATAAATAGTAACTGCCTAACTGGTGGTAAGGGTTTGGTGATAGAGCGCGAAACAGTATTGAGGATTGGATAATTGGTAAGGGATTATTAGATACACCGACTCAATCAATCGATAAGAAATATTGTTATAGAACCTAGTGCTGTTAGTGGTGAATTTGAACACGTGATATGTCTGGCTTTTCACGATCTATACCTCGTGCCGCGTCCTGACGACGTTGAATCGGGGTTTTTAAATTTATCTGGAATTCGCTTTATTGAGCTTTTGTATAATAATGCGCTTTACGCCATTGAGACATTCTAAGTTCCTACTTGGACGACACATTTTTAACACAATCAATAGCCCACTTATCGGCCTACTGTGGGACATGTATTCCTGTCTAGAATGACGAGAGATACCGGCACAATCTACTATTCTGTGAATTGAGAGATATTATCCCAAAGAGTGCCTAATGCGCATGAACTTTAATAAATATTATGTGGAGCCATCAGTAAACTGTAATTACTACTAGCTACAATTTCATACGTATGTATGTTATTATTGGTTTAGTAAGTTTATTTTTCTCGTAAACGCGAGAAGAGCGGAGTTGGCGCGTTTAAAACTTTTTTAAAACGTGCAATTTTAAACAATTTTGTTAGTAAGTCGCGAACTTTACATGATGCTATCTTCGCATTTTACCTGACTCCGTGCGAAGTTTTCAACTTGAAGCAACTTTTTACTTACAACTGTGCCTCTCGACTTCACAGCGGCACAGAAAGCATCGCTCCCTTGGAGTTTCGAGAGCAGCTTGCTGCAGCTCTGGGGCGCGACGACTGACGCGCGTTGCCAACGCAACTCTGACTGCATCTCTAGCAAACAAAAGTTCACTATGCCATCAACATGACGTCATATAAGAATTATTAGGACATTATTATCTAATATTGTTATAATTAGGTTATAATTAAGAATTGGAAACTAGAACGGCTCGCTCTGTACACACCTCAGTGTAACAACTAAGTAGTATAGGTACTTGTTGATTGGAAAATTCTCGCATTTCCGTTATAAATTTAATCAAAGAACCAAATACATGAGATAGTTATGTAACCTTTAATTATCTATTTCTCGCATAATCAGTGATCGAAGAGTAACGTGTAAATAGCAATGTAGTTCATTGTGTTGTCATCAAACAGCCGGCGGGCATTGTGCTCAGGCGGCAACGTGCGCGTCGGGCAAATAGTGCACGCGACACGGTGTTGCATAAAGTACTTAATGTAACCAACTGAAATTGCCACACATCACAAATGAGCGAAATTGAGATTTATGATTCATATCGGATTCTTAATCTGATATAAATTATTATTTATACTTTTACATACAAAAATAGTAGGATTTCAGAAAAGCATACTATTTTAAACAGGTACCTAAATAAAAAGCTAACAATTCCTTAACTTTTTGATTCCAACTTACTGACTTTGGATATTAGTAAATAACACCATCAAACAGACTATATTATTTTATGTACTGTTCGCTTGTACCAATTCGTCAACGTGCACATAATTAGGTCGGGTGTATCGAAAGGATACATCGGTAAATATGTATCCCCACCTTGATCGTATCCACCCCATCCGACGAACACACAGTCATCCCGGTCGTAGGAGTCTCCGAGACAGGTTGGCTGCACGTTAACTTCTATTATCAAAGGACGTTTCCAGTACTGAAAAAATAAAATTTATATAAGGTCTTAAAGAGAAAACTTAAAAAATAATAATAAAGTTGCTTACTAAAAGCGCCAATTTTTTTTCAAGATCCCCGGGTTCGTAGTCTTGGTCGAAATAAACTGAAGCCATTCGGCGCTGCGTTTTAGGAAAGTCTTTGTCCAGGTTTTGTACTCCTGCAATAATACTTGTCGCCCCGTGTGCTCTCCTGAAAGATAATAACGAGTAACTTTATTTGGCATTTAAAAGTATTACAATGCTGTTAAAAGTAGAAGAAAATTCACATTTCACTGATTAAATGTTAAAATTAACATATTTATGCGTAAGTACTTATAATTTATTGAACATTAAGTTTAACTTGATGTACTGTCGGTATATTAAGAGTTCTTGTCGATTTTCTACGAAGACAAGGGAGATTAGAAAAAATTGTGTCCAACGGTTAGTCACACCATTTGTTTCTTATTCAAACCTGACAAGTCGTGAGTATATGTAATTAGGTGTGTATTTACGTGTACAAACCCGTCAACACATTCTGCAGAGGTAACAGCGACTCGGCTGTGGACAAGTGTGGCATAACAGAGCATGTCTTGCTGACTGTACGTCGACACAACCATCAGAATCCATGGGTGTTCTCCAAATGTCACTACCGCTTCTTCTGTTCCTGGAACAATTCTAATACTCAATAGAAGTGATTGGAGATTTATTATCGAAAAATATTTTAATTAATTTAAATTTATTCTCCTCATCGGACTTTTCATAAACCTACATTTTATGAATATCTGTATTTGACATACGCATATGTAGGTATATTATACATATGTATATATGTAATATATCTGTTGTAAGATTGTGTATTAATTTATAGGTACATAGTTTGCATTTATATTTGGCAGATTTCGTTTTCGATGTCTATTTGGACGATAAATTTATCATCGAATCGAGTTCAATAAGAAATTATAGAAAATCTCTCCGACAGGATTTGGAAACCAATTTTACCTTACTCCAAGTATCAATGCCTTAAAACACGTAAGGTACGTATGTTATCGTTACTATAAAAATAATAAGCATACCTTTATCACACTCTTCAACAATAATTTTGGTTTTTCGGCATTCCTTAATCAATTTTTGTTTCAAATCTGCTTTTAAGATATCATCTTTTGAATTATTTTCTAAATCATTAAAATATTTCGAAGGTTTCTCTTCTATCTTTGAATTATTTTCATGACATCCATCACCAATGTCTGAGGTTTTGCGAATATTTCGATTTTTATGCTGTACAAGATTCAATAGTTTAAATCCTTGTAATACTTGAAAATCTGGGTTTGAATGGAAACTGATCTTTTGACTTTGCATGTCATGCATAGAATCTTGTGAAGACGCTGCAGTAAATTTTGAAGGTCTAGGTCTGAACGGTCTCGAGGAAACTCGATGATCTGAAATTATAATTGAAGTTTGTTGTTAATTGCTATAGCTATATGTTTCATAAATATGTTGTCACTTTTAATGTATGCAAAATTGTAAAGGCAATTGCAATGTAATTGCATCAACAAATGGATATTTTGAATAGACAAACTTTAACTATATCAGTTCTTACCTCGTCTTGGATCAATGCTTGAATAGCCGAAAGATGGTTCAAATTCCTCTTCAACACTCTCTGAAAGATCGTAAGAGAAACCTTTATTTTTATTGTGGGTCCAGCTCGTTTTTTTATGATCGGAATAGAGACCAATTAGACCAGGCTTGGGTAATTCCTCTGCATAATCATCACTATAGCTTTTACTTCCGTCGTCATACCCTGAGTCAGGATCTCGATAAATTGGCGTATCTGGATTTCTTATACTCGGATTTTTAATATTCCAGTATGGATCTAAGGGATATTCATCAGAATTGGCAATCTTATGACTAACTTTTTTAACCATCGTCGGAGTTGTCATCCTCATTCCTTGATTATCCAGATACTGCTTGTGTCTCATTAAATTGTTTCGTTGTTTTAATGCTAGATCCACATCGGCCTTATTAGATCTTTTCTGACGTTTAGTGTACCAATCACTGTCAGGAAATATTATGTTGGCAGAGGCAGTTGTAGTAATTGGAAGTATGCAGCAAATTATATGATTATCATTTATTGTTTTGTCCATACCAGACCTAAAGGAATGTGTGAAAATAATTTACGAGTTTAAAAATGTTCATGTACATCATACGTGGCTTTTTAAGATATTTAGAGTGCTTGTATAAAAAATTCTGGTAAAAATACTCACGTTATCCAGGGCGTATATACAGTCCCTTCGCTACGAATACATTCAGATTTTTTGATAAAAGTACAAATATTAGCCGTAGCCATTGTATGCTTATCGCCTGGTGGAATTTTATGTGGCATATTTTGCAAGGAATTACTTGTGCTAACTGATTTCGCTTTGCCATCTGAAGTGATTTTTTCACTTTTTTGAATTACAGTTTTACTCTTTTCCCAAAGTGGATTATTATTCCTAGGAAAAATAAATCTAAAAGCATCTTCGCCATTTCTTTCGACCAAACTAGTGTTCTCACTACTAACATTATTGATTGATTCTATGGAAAGTTTATTGTTCGAGTTTAAACCAACAGTTGAATTAAAGGGCTTAACTAAATTGGTCTCGTCTCGAAAATATATTGCACTTGCCAATTCCGTGTCATTCCGTAAAGATTTCCTGTTTTTTATCGAATTTGACTCTGTTTCGCTACTAGTAGAGAAATCGTTGTCTTTAAATATTATTTTTGCGGTTTCATCAGTGTCCAATTCATTCACATGATCGAATTTCGGAGTTGATACTCTTCCATGTTTTGTCTTTATAATGTCGTTATTAATCCACCAAAAGTCGCCGTTGATTTGACATGACACAACACTTATCACTATTAGTAATACAACAAAAGTCCCACTCTCTATCAACATATTATTTGATACAAAGCGACTGTTTGCTATGAAAATTATACTCTGAGTGAGTTTATTTATGAAAGAGGATCGTTTCAAATTTTAAAAGCACGGGAAGTTGCATCGAGTGCATAAACTATCGAATAATTTTCAATGATTCTGCTGCAGTTAGCATGGTTGTTATTCGCGACAATTATGATGATTTGCGATCGGAACGCGCAGTTTCCGCGCACGACCTGTGACGGACTATTCGCAGCCAATCGCTGACCTCTTTCTGTTGTATGCAGATAAGTGCTCACAAATATACTCGTCTGTATTACATTCCATTAAGTTATAAACACGACTTGTTTGTTTAGTTAAAACTATACGTAAAATAAGTGTATCAGTTACTATAACATTAACTACTTATTTAATTAGTGCGTTTATAACATTCTTATCATTTATGTAACGGCTTAAACGCAGAATTTCACTGAATTTCATTTCATTTCTGTAGCTTATATCTACATAATGATGAAAAATTCATATCGTTATTATGTTCTTATGGAGAAAGAACAAAGTTACTTTTCTCTTTCCATTTTTAACAAATAAAGGTGTTAAAAATAGTGTTGCGAATATTGTCATTTTACTTGCTTTATTAAACCGATAGACAATACTGCTGCAGTAATCCTTTGACTACCTGCGTACAGAGAAATTGAAGTTATAAATGAAATTTCGCTATAATAGAAATAGTATCACCAAATTATTCACAATCTAAAAGTCCGGTTTCGTCTCGGGTAGAAAACGCGGATTTTCTTAATATTAAATTGTATACACTGATAGGTTTCGTTTTAGCGTAAGTACCTAATAAGCCGCAGTGTTCCTGGATGACATTATTTATTTGTAAGTTAATTAAAATAAGTAATTGTAATTTTGAATTTATTTCATTAGGAAGGACTGCATGTCGAAATGTTTGATGTAGTAAACTATCATGTGTGGTACCTGCAGTCTTAACTTTATATCATCTGAAGAAGTCTTAGTACGAGTTCGAAGTTTTAGAATTTATCGAAGGAACGAAACTGATTTCCTCTGAAACTTTTGCGCTGAACGAAACAAACCGGTAACTTAGTTTATAGCTTCCATTTTAAGATTGTATCAGTATCTTAGGATAAGAAAAATATAGAAAAATAAAAGTTAATCGGGATTAGTTAGAATTATTGCAAACTGCCTATTTTTATTGCTAGTTTGTATACTTACCTTATGTTTTTCCTTACGTATAATATATTATATCTCTCTGTGGCTCGTTCGCCAGCACGTCAGAAAATGAATACTGTCCAATAGGACGAATTGACGTATTTTGCAAGTTGTCAACTCGTTCCATACTTATTTTTGTTAAATGCTTTTAATAGGTGAAAGTGACAATTTGTTTGGAACAATAGTGCTTATAATTTTTACAATTTCTGAGTAACATGCACAGGACGTGCTAGTACGAAAAATGACATCTACTCGTAATTATAAAAGCGCCTGTTAGCATTACTAGGCAAACTTCGGGCGTGTACAATGAGTGCGACACCGTTGGGCAGTGGATTATCTGTAAACCGATTACTATAGTAATCGCTTTACAGATTTTACGTATACGTAAAATGAAAGAGATAAGTTTTCTGAGTTGCATTAAAAAACAGAAAAATGTTTTCAAATAGCGCTCTTTTCATTTCAAAAATAATGTCCTCACGTGCAAATTATTTGTACATTAAATTAACTAACATTTGAACGGAATATTTCCTACTTGGATACTGTCTCCCTGGGAATATATACCTTATAATGAATAAAAGAGTTGGAATTTGAATTTGATACTTTTGGTTCAGTTCGCTTATTATCACATCGCAGTTAGATAACTCAGTTGTATGGACGATTGTGTTTACGAGGCCATTACAGCTTGACTAAGTTAATAAGTATATGTGCTTGTTATAGGCTTCAATCATTCAATGAAGATTATGGAGCTAGATAATTGTCAATTTAATATCTGAACAGTTTTTAGGGAATTGTTATCAGTTTATGAGAATCGAGATAAAGGTACGTACGTTAAAGTCGTAGGTAGATGCAAATTTGAGTGGATTACACGAATCCATAAAAGTGCCGGATTCGCTTAGGATTTGTGTGCAGTAGGTATGCGTGCGTGCAACCGTGCAACCGCTAGGAAACCTGATTGACTCTGAGTTACTGTACAGCCGTAGGTTTCTGAATGTCGTCAAATTATTTACATAAATATTATTATAATGCAGACGATTTATTGATTGATAAATAGTATTATTTATTTAGGGTGATTATTACATAGATACAATTTGGGTATGCATTAATTTCAGTTCCATTTGACTGAATCTATTTATAAACAAAATTATGACATTGTTATTAACAATTGTTTTATAGTTTTCATTCATAGCATTAATAGCATATATAGCATTAATAAACTTGATTATTGTTTCGAAAAATAAAAACGGATAATCAGAATCGCTAATATCGAATAAGTATATCGACGAAACCGGAAAAATTTAATTTAAAAAGTACACTTATGTGAAATGCATCGAACAACAGAAACGGTGGTTCAATTGGGGGTAAATAAAATTATCTGCCGCGGGCCGTCTCGCATCGCACAGAGAAACTGCTCGGATATAAGTTACACATACTCGTATGTACACTTATGTACCTACTAAAAGGCACCCCTAAGTTGGTCAATAAAACGTGTAAGACTTTCTTCCTAATGCTAGAAATAAAAGTTTTAAGCTGTGTCTTGGTTCGGAAGATCTTTTTATTATGAAAGTTGTTAGAAAAGGCTATACTTATTACATTTTTTATTTAGCCCAGAAAAGAGGCAGTCATGCCACCTGATGATAAGTGGACACCATCGCCTGTGGGCATTTGCAGCACCCAAAGAGTGACTTGGCCGGCTTTGAAGAAGAGTTCTCTTTGCGCTTTACATGGAGAACTTCATATCATAATGCTCTGGGAAAACCACAGATTGAAGGTTACGCCTACATGCGAAGAAAGCAGAAATAGAGCAGGCAACGATCACATGGCTATTTGAAACTGAATTTGAATAGGATTGGACGTTGGCGAGAGTCAGCTGCGATCTGGTGATAAATAAACGCTGCCGTGCATGTATTTATATATTAACTACAAATAGGACTAAAGACTAAGTCATAGTAAGTATTCGTAAAGCCGAGGTAATCATTTCAAATATCACAACGTACAAACAACACAATAAAATAGATTTTCACGTTTTCAAGTCCTCAGGTGCTGAGAACCTTAGGTATATAAGACATCTAAGTACTGTTTCATAATTACAAATCATATTTACGGAACTTAAAACACTGTACTTTACATAACAACGTTCGACTGAGCTTGGGAACGAATGCCTTCTATTCGACCAAAGAAGATGACAGGATAGAGCTGAAAATCCCACGATTTACATCCGCCTCCGTAAGGAACTCGAAATTTGGTGAAAGAGAATATTTTATGGGCTACTGAATATTTGTTGGTAAATGTTATCTCAAAGCTCTATAGTTAAAGCAAAATTTAATACAGCTTACGTAATAAATAGGCGATGAAATTTACTTTGATCAGTGTAATTAAAGCGAATATTTAAGTGAAATATATTTTCGGTAATGCGCAGTTATAAACAAGGAAAATGTAATACATATATCAATAGTGACTTGAGGCGTTTGCGGAGACAATTAACAAAACGGTAAAGCGCTTATTTACGTCAGCCCCACTGCAATATTCCATTATACTTAGCACTCGCCTTCGGAGAACGCTGATCGTGCTGAAATCAACCAATGTTGCGAAAAGATGTCGGCGTTTATTTTGCTGACAATAATGTATAAGTATCCCGTTTAATACAGACTAGCGTTAACTGCAATCCCTGTATGTTGGATTCGTATAAACGAACTTGTCAGTTCTACCCTTATTTTATTTTGAACATTTATCAACTTGCCAATGAACTATATTGTTAATATGAAAGAAACGATCTGATCATCTAAGGACCAAAGAGTAGGGGGTGCGAGAGATTTGCGCTGCGATTTTTATTCCAGGTGGCCATTGAAGGGATTATTAGCGATAATCCGTGGAGCGTGGACTGCGACAGACTGATGTTGACAAATGTGAACAATATTAAAGTTGGGGCAACGGGTTGAGCGTATTAAGTTCGAGATTGTTTATGTAGCTCTAGTAATATAAAGAAGTTTAGAATATTTATGGTTCAGTTTTGGCAACGTGAAATAATTAGGTATACGAGTCTAGCCTAGTCTTAAGAAAAAAAAAATATTTAACAGACATGGCGTAGGTAGCTACCGACGATTCGATCTTACATGTGATTTTAAATACTTATTCTTTAAATACTTAGGTACTATTAAATGATAACGATTACTATTTAAAATAGTTAATGAATAATCAGACACAATGAGACATGCTACATATTGTTTACGTACGTGACAGGCCATCTTTGGAGCAGTTTATAAGATAGTTGTCTCTTTGCTTGCTTACCTGACCACTTGCCTATGTACAGAAATCTGGAAAACCTAAAACTATCCACGAACCTATCCGCGAACGGATGACAGCTCGCTATAAATAATAATTAAAGTCAGTGTAAATGTTTCGAAGAGAGCTTCGGGCCAATTTAATTTTGTTTTAAATGAGCTCTATATGTCGTAGGATTCTTTTGTGCTCATTATTCGCAACTGCTCGTATAAAAGCCACTGCTATGTAGATATGAGCGCGATGAATAAAAGGCAAACAAACTAACCATTGTAAGTTAGATTGTTTGCACGTAGTTTTTGTTCTGGCCATATTTATTTTGTGTTTTGTAAAGTTTTTTATTCGTTTTGTTTCACATTTGTATTGTTTCTGTACACGAAATGTATAAACATTTAAAATGTTCTTTCCCTTTCACAGGTAAAACGTATTGTTATTTTCTGTATGTTTGTTACTTCCTAAATAACATAATGATTTGGTTCCATGCTGTATCTACTTAATACAGACTAACTGGATTCTTTTACGATATTGCCAATAAGGGCCGAACTGTTCAACTAATGTTTTCGATTACAACAGAATTAACAGGAGTGTAACATATCTACCGTAGTGTAAAATACATAATAACCGCCCAACTACGTGTTGACGCTAATTACACAATGTTTAATTATTAGTGATAATGACAAACATTACTGGTTAGTCTATTGCAAATAGAATTATTAGAGCAATTTCAATCGAGAGTCCTTTATCGCGTACGTATGCATCAAAGTATGCGGCGTTTACTGAGTATCATCAACAAGCGTATAACACAAACCAGTTGCTCTAAAGTATGCTCTTGCAAATAACGGGTACAAAGGCCCTCGCTGCATCTGAAGTTTATTTAGAACTAAATTACCGCCCTCGGGCTCTCTCTTGGTCAAATTAACCAGTCTCAACTTTTGTTGTTCATTATGAAGCACTGGCCACTTGTGCAGCATTATTATTTCCAGTAAATACTACATAAATTGAGAATAACGGGCAACAATTGGAACATGTACAACTTGCACTGAAGATACTTTTAATATATTTAATGGTTTTCCCTTTGATTAGCTTCGAAAAACGATAGATTTGCTTGCACTTAATTTATTGGAAATAGTTCTTTTTTACTAATATATACAGAACTTGGTAGTTCTAATACTTATTGCAAAAAATAGTTTCCAAACGCTTACGCTTGTTAGGGACACTTCAGCTTTATGTAATTTTCTATATATTTTTGTGTTCAAATAACGTTTTTTCCTATTTTTTCTTCATCATCTAATCACTCAAAAGTCTTATGGCTACTGATTTACAGATGCAAAATTTACATTTGTCTAATTTTGACATTTTATTTATCTTTTTTTTAGAGCTGAAGGTCGAGCTCAGTGGCGTCCCATTGGAGAGGCCTATGTCCAGCAATGGACGGAAGTAGGCTGATGATGATGATGATCTAGTTTTAAAAGTGAGCTTGTTATTCTAGAAAATAAAGAAGTTTAATG
>DWMF01001177.1:0-12071 GCA_018244815.1 Parelbella polyzona | reverse complement strand
AACCATATCTACAATGCGCTTTCAATGCAGCTTAGTGCAACAACCGAGACGAAAACAACAAGGAGGGTAGACAAATAAACCCCCGCCTCCCCTTCTTCTCCCCCAAAGCAATGAAGCGTATAAACTTATGTTAATTGCCGCAATCGACACACGTTTATTCCAATCCTTAGTACGAATAGAGGTATTAAGGATAATTGTATACACATAGCTACAATATGCACGTATAATATAAATTGTAATAAGTAAGATCGTATTCATGACAAGCTATTCATCCATGGGCCATTAAACGTAGTCGTTGGGCCTTTGGGATGTTTATAAGTTTCGGATGACCGATTCGGTTACAAGTTATACCTATCCAGTACCTAATCAGGGTTGTGCAGTGCGGAGCGGTGAAGTTTATTTTACAGATACTGAACGTCAACCGGGCAGAAGGCGATTGTACTCCGTTCTATGTATTATAACTGATGCATAATCGATGTATCGTTGACGCTCCACGGAGCCGATAGCACGCGGCGGCGCGCTGGGCTCGTTAGTTCAGATCGGAGCCGGCAGAGCGCGCTGTCCTTTGATTATGATCACTCGCCGCCCTGATAACTATCTGGTACACGTGGACCGGAATTGATTAAGCGTGATTTCGAAGGGATTCACTTCCATAGGGGCTAATGCTTTATTACGTAGCGTTAAAAAGGATTGTAAGATTCGAATTTTGAATTTTTTAAATCCAATTTAACGCCAGGCCTACTTTATAGTTGTTAGCTCAATTGGTTATATTTTTTTGCTTCACATAAACGTTAAAATTCCATACATTGCAAATAGCTGTATAAGTATAGCAGTTAACAAGGAATATATCAATAAAACATGTGATTTTGTTCGTATCTCTACAGCACGTGTAATTACCACGTTTCAAAGAACATTATCACGTTAATCGTACAACTAAAAAGTAATCAAGTCTAATCGTTAAATTTAAAATGTAAATAAATTTTCCAATCAACATTAACAAGTTTCAATTTACGACATTTATTAGAAACTACGAATTTAATTAAATTAATCCAATTTAGAATGTTGTTTAGCTACATTTTAATCTAATTAAGTCGATGAAGAATTTGCAGTCGTTCCACCTCAGCCTTTATCGGTAGAACTGCATCTGCTTCCAACACTGGAGTTCACTTTAGTAGGTACCCATTTCAGGTGGTGCGGAGGTCAGACACATTTGCTCTTTAAAAAAAATCATGTCTTTATTATGAACCCAATAACAGACAGCCCGCTATATGCTAATACGTTCTGTCTTTTATATACCTATATTATAGTGACATATGCATGTAATATAGATAAAAATATATAAGCGATCTTCCGGTGAAATATTCAAGGTATTAAATTCCGGTATTAAATATTCAAGCATTAGATATGTAAATTTCAGATCTCTAATTATTCTGCAACAAAGGCGTAAAGTGTGAGAAGCTTGACGTATCTTTGCCGTACTTTTGAAATGATACGTCCTACCACTAGGGATGCGTACGCCCATACCAAACGTAGCCCGTAGATTTTAAATAACTGCTGCCTCTATTAATAACTACTGCTGCTGCTATAAGTAACTACTGCTTCTCTAAGTGACTACTGCTGTTTAACATCAACTGCACTGCGAAATATCACAATCATAAAATATCATTGTGGCGACAGAGTATCTATCGTATAACTAATTTTCTGTACTGATTTATGATTATTGCAGGGATTAGCATACAATTTATATGTACAACGCCTATCGTAGCCGCGATCGGGGGAGCGAATGCATTGCATGAGGCTTCTACAATTCATTTTGTACTATTCATTATACTTTGTATCTTTATAAATGTACAAATGAAATCATTAATTTCTTTTAATTCAAAATGTTATTCGGGTCGAGAAGGGCAGAACAGGTGTGTATGGTATGATACATATTTTATTAATAATATTCAGAGTGATATATGTGCAACTTTATTCGGACAACGCTTTTTTTATCAAATCCTAATATATAAAATGTATTAGGCGTAATAAATAAAATAAATAAAACAAATTAAAATAATTATTTATTGATTAAAAAGTTACGTTTAGACATAAGCTTAACATTAATTTTTGTCATGTATTTAACTTAACACATTGAAATATTTAAACCTTTTACATAATCAGCTATTAATAAATACACGAATCAATAACCCAGATATATGTAGTTAGAAGCTTTAGTAATTTAGGGCTGGCCCTGAGGTTGCTGAATCAACAATATTTTTGACTACTTTTCATGTTCAGAAATCAGTAACCCTAACCCAATTAAAAATATCCAGTAACTTAAGGCTGCCACTGAGATCCTGTGTCTACAAAATCAGCTTTCCCCTTGAGGAATGCAGGGCGGACAAAACTACATTAGGGGTAAGTAGTCGATCCAAGTAGTCGAATGTAATGAATTTCAACGAAGCTGGCTATTAAGGCATGTTCACACTATTGTGGTTTTGACGAACCGGCTCTCGTATCCGGTGTACGTTATAGTGTTTTAATCGCACCAGGTTCTGCTGTAAGGTTGAAATAAGACCATTATTTTTGCGTAACAGAAATATTTTCGATAAACTTTAACGTATGTATAGATACAAACCTCTCCCCACCTATTCCATGGTGGGACGTAGACATGACTGGTGAAACACGGGAGAGTATTACACTCCTCTGTCTGCCTCTTCGGGGATTACAGGCGCGATGTTGTATTTTTTTACGTACGAAGCACGCTTATGCATTCTACCAGACCCCTTGTATCCCTCGGCGATATGCAGTTCAGGTTTAATTCAATGCAATGACCCTACACAAACGATCTGAACCGTTCGGTCGTCTCTTTGTTGCTGCGAACACAATAGTTAATTTTTTTTATGAATGAGCGTTTTTTTATTTCAATTTTTTTAGTAACGCTCTCCTCTCAGAACCAGAGCGGTAAGGTTGTAAATTTTTTTTATCGAGTTCGCCTGCACAGTTCTGAGGTCGGAAGGTAGAAAGTGCTATTTGCCGTTACATAATCAAACATTTCGTACCACTAGTTTTAGGTCGAAAAATATTAAAAACATAAAAATTTATATCTACATATTTTTTATTCACATTTTAAAAAACGTATATTTAGGAAAACAAAAAATCAATATGATGATAGAATGCTGTGCTTAGATCTAATTTAATTTAAATAAGATATAGCTTGATATTATTTTCGATGAGCTGAAGATCGAGCTCAATGGCGTGCTATTGGAGAGGTCTATGTCCAGCAGTGGACGGAGGTAGGCTGATGATGATAATGATGTTATCTATTCAAAGGGCGGCGGTGCACAGCGTTACCTAACAGACAGTTTGCAGTATGAGACGGGTGTTGCAAGTGTCCATAGGCGACGGTAATCACTTAACATCACGTCCGTCTACCTGTTTGTCTCAATTGAACTGAGCTCAATGTAAAAGAAATACACGAGACACGCCATTCATCAGATCCCAACAACATCATCATTTCTTTATGCACTTACGTTATATCGGCTTCACCCACTCAGCTCCAAGTAAAAAACTTCAAAACTCTCGTTCGAACATGACGCACTTAGCACCTGCTAAATAAAATGAATTAAGCAGCGCGCGACTTATTTTGAAACTTGAGGCTGTTCATATAGAGTTAATTATCGCTTGCATCCAATCAATTTTAACTAAGTCAGCCTTTGCCCCTTCGGAAACGTGGTTCTCTGGAGCTATTAGGGATTAATGACAATTATGCCTCTAGACACCTTTTGAACTAACCCCTCGATGTTAAAGTTTAGAATTTTTTGAACGTTTTTCAAATGATCGCGACGGTGTTTTACATTGCAAATGAGTCTGGATTTTGTTAAGGCCGAATTCTTTTTGATGTGCCTCGAGAGTCTATTTTAGGGTCTTCGAATGAGTCTCGGGTAAATAACTTGAAATAGACGCCAGGCAGAATACAAACAATTTTATCGCTAGTATGCCAAGGTTTGACGACATGTCGACGTTTTTATGTTACTGAGATTGGTTATGAAAATTTGGACAAACAATTCGATAATAAGAATAAAATATACATTATTGCCCATAAAAATACAACATAAAATTATAATGATTACAATGAATTGGTGGGCAAGAGGAAATGGCTCAGATTCATATGGCATAAGACCAAAATCCTATGCCAAGCTGCTTTTGAGCCACACCCTTCTCCCTGTTATCTTAGGTGGGAATAACACATAGGCTTCCCGTTTTGTCGCTTCAGACAGCTATTTAATAAAACAATTTTAGAAAACAAAAAATAATACTACTATCTTAACGTCACCCTTGGACGAATATTTGCGCGTGGATGTGTGTGTATGTATGTGTACCAGTGAGTAATCGCGCGCGTATGTATTTGTATTCATGTGTTTGTGTGAGTGCTTGCGTGTTTGTGTTTAGGTGTGTGTGTGTCTGAGAGCATGTCTTTGAATGCGTGTGTGTGTTTGTGTATCTCTTTATGCCTAGCCAAAAAACTTCTTTAGGGCGAATAGTTTCCAATAAGCGTGATGCACATTCTCAGCAGCAAGTTGTCTTTTTGTCAAAGCAAGTCTATATTTTGATTTGAAAATTTCAAAGCAAGTTGTTTTTCTCAGAGGAGGGGGTAGATCATTCCATATTTTTGCTGTAGAGAATTTTAAACACGCCCTATACCGTGGTGTTCTGTGTAGAGGCGTTTAAATCATTAGTTGTCTGTGTCTTTGCGCGGTCCATTCTGCAGAATCATTGCCCAAAATAGTTTTTCAAATAGGTATTCCCGATTTTTATCCACAATGACCCTTTGGACAACACAGGCGTAAGCAAATTCTCTTCTACGACTCATATTTAACGTAACTTTGCTATTTAAATACGGAGTGATATGATGTTTTTTTGGTATATGAAAGCAAAATCGTAGGCAGACATTTTGAACTCTTTGAATGGCTCTTTCTGTTCCTACTGACTTTTAGTCTTGGAGATTATCTGGAACGACGATTGTAAATTTGTTATTTAATAGAAAGGTTTTTTGATATTTTTCCAGAGTATAGCTGGTTTGCATATATTTTGATTTACCAAACTATTGAAGTAAGCCTTTTTCTCGTTCAATAGACGCTGTAACAATATTTCTAAATTTGCGATAATATTCCTTAGTACCATCTTTTTTGTCCCTCTGTGCTTATTTTAGTGCTTCATAGTGGATGTCGAATAAGTATGTAATGCACTTATTAAAAGTGGCGACCATAATGTCAACATTATCTTGAGTGCAGATAAATTCCCAGGGCATACAATTTAAGTCTTTTGTAAACACGTCGAGTTCAATATTATGAAAGAATTTCTGAAGTTTTATTTGTTTGCAAATTTTAGGTTTCCTAATGTCAAGGTCAACTAGAATCATCCCATGATCAATTAGGCATGGTTTGATGGATTTTTCCAAGCCAATATTCGTAGCATATACCTACATACTTGCGATTTCAATTCAGCAAGGTGCTTATCTATGGCATCAAATCGGTTATTTTGAGATTCGGAGAACGATTTAAACATATCCCGAAATCCTATTTTAAACGCCATTAACTCGCCATATTCCTCGCCAATGACACGCCGTCTTTTATCCCGCAACGTAATGTTTGATAGATTGTTAGTATCTTTTACATTTGAAACATATTTGTCCAAATCAGAAGTTGATGATAATTTAGATTTATTTTCCAGAAATCGCAACATTTGTAAGGAGGACTTTGCGCTAGGCCTAAATGAACGTCGAAATTTGCAAATGAGGGTAAGTTCGCACGATTTCTAATGCGCGTAAACCACTGCATCGATGTATTGGGGGTGTGACCGCACTGTTATTTTAAGTTCGACAAGATCAATAGATCCGTGAGTGCGATTTTCATAAATCCATATTCACAACGGCCTGGTACGTAGATATACACCTATTCGGGCTATCCCAATAAACATACGTGCGTTAAGCCGGTGCATATAGAATCATTTCACAAACCGATTAATATCTGCTACAAACATCATTATAATCCATTATTTACAATGTATTATTGGAACTATGACGTCCGCCCGTTGTCTCGTCACAGCGCCATTGTCTACCAAATTAAACACAATAATCATAACGGCATTGTTGCAATAACGTATTGTGAGACCACAGACTTGCTATTGATTAGAAATGGCCTATTGGAAAAACCGTAATTTCACTATAATATTAATTCATAATTTCAAAAAATATTAATTCATAATATTAATTCATAATTATTCTTCTTTATTCATAATACCTTCTTTATTTTCAATAATATCGTCATATCGACTGCCTCGTTGATCGAGTGGTAGTAAGCGCGTCTGCTGAACGAGAGTTCCTGAGTTTGAACACGGGGTCGGGTAGGTACTATTGGATTCTAGTAATGTAGAAGTTCTTTCCAGTTTATGGTCACCCCCTATATCATTGTAGGACAGCGGTCTCCACAACTAACAATACGAGCGTGACCTCATATTTCAATATAGTAATAATAATAACAATATCTTGAGGCATCTCCACGCATAGCCATCGAATCCCAAAGTAAATCTCATGAGAGTTCGTGTTCTGCTAACGGCTGATACAGTACATACCTACATATATCCATACAATTATATCCTTTTTTTCACCCAGTCACAACCGTTACCTCTGGATGGTAGTCGAACCTTCCGCCTCCGCCCTAGCAACAAATAGTAATCATTATTAACGGTTATACAGCCTACCTAATAAGTGACAAAGCTGTACATGCTACGACTGTATGTAGCTAACTAGGCTACTTAACTCAGGGCTGTATCCCTCCGAACCATATTACAAGCGCCTGTATTCAGCAAGGACCGAAGACAAAGCAAACACTGCTCGCAGTAGATAGGGCGAGCCGTTCGTACTGCTGCAGCTCAACTCGAACTACAGCTTCTCCCACCCGCACACTTCGCGGCTCAACGTTGTTCATTGTGCAGTGGCTGGCTGGACGCAGCTGAAATTAAAGTTCGCTTTTAATTTTCTAAAAATTTTATTTATAAGCAATCGTTCTTCACTTTTCTGTGATGTTCTACCTACTATTTAGTTAATGTTAAACCGACCATGTATCATCAGCATTGAGGTAATGCCATCTGTTATATTTCTGTCAGTAAAACACATATAATTCCGAAGCTAAATTATATTGTTATATATGATATGTAAAGAAGTATTTAGCATTTGGTGGTCTCTGCCAACGTAAGTGGCCTAGCGTGATAATACAATAAGAATAATAAAAAAAATGTATACAAACCAATTTACATGCTTCCGAGGATTATTGGTAGGTTTCCAAACTGGGTAATGAACCAGTGTTTTAAAGTATAAGATAGTTTGAGGCTTATACTCAACAATGTATATATGTAAATATTATTAACTTTTAAACGAAATATTGTCGGAAATTATTATAAATTAGCTGTGCCCGCAACTTTGTCCGCGTGGAATTTAAAAAAAAGTTATTGTTCAGTTCGCAGATTTTAGTTATTTATGCGGTACTAGACAGTACTTGGATATTGCTAAATTACTATATTTTATAATTTTAAAATGAAAGGAGCCTCAATTACTTCTTATTACATCAGCTATCTGCTAGTGAAAGTTTCCTCGAAATCGGTGAAGCCGTTCCAGAGATTAGCCGGAACAAACAGACAAAAATAAAAAAAAATGTAATTTTGGTATATGCACCGTATATACATACATATGCATTTAGTAAAAAGCGGTCATTTTAATATTACAAACAGACCCGTCCAATTTTATTAATGTGTACACTTGTAAATGACAAGAATATGCCACGGTGATGGCCATTACAAGCGCGCGACTGTCAATTGGACACAGTTTTGTTTGAAACAACCCCAAAATTATAAATAATTCGAACCTTGTTCGAAATTAAACAGCATTTTGATAAATTAGAATAAATTAGCCATATCAAGTTATTTTTAGTACTCCTGTTCTTGCTATTGTTCAATGAGAGAAGTGTGACTCTCACTATAGTAAACTAAAGTGTATTTTATCGCAATGTATACATATAGGTTATTTCGCAAGACACAGCTAATCGCTGATCAATGTTACCATGGACCTGTTAATGCTGTTACTAATTAATTGTTATCTATTCCTTCAAACCTCACATTGAGTAAATAAATGTCTCGAGACATATCCATACGCGGCCATCAGATCCCAGGCAAGGCGGAGCCAAGCTGTGATGGCCAGATGGCTGATAAACAACATTATACATGTTAATATACGCTTACATAGGTTTGTTTTTCTGCTCGAGACATAGAACAAATACTTGTGCTCGCCACACAAATATTTATTCCGGATGGAAATCGAACTCAAACCCTAAGATTAGCGGTTAAATCACTAACCACGGGACCAACGGGCCAGCACAACTTAAAGCTGTCGTATGATATAATCTGTCCGCCATGTCTATCACAATCTGTTATGATGTAAACATATTGAGTAGCGTGGCGACTAGCGAGGCGAGAGCTGGAGCCGATCGAATGTAATTATGGCATGCACCACACTCCGCCAGCTACGTACATTGTCGCTTTATTTTTAATCGTATCATTATTTCAACCATCGGACTCGGCTATAGCCTCATTTACGTATACATCACATCACACATCACATCATCAGCCTATCTCAGTCCACTGCATACATCAGTCGGGACTAATCCGAGTCTACTAAAACGATGGCGAGTGAGTTAATCGGTTTTAATTTCGAATCACTACACTTAAACTTACAAGAAAATCCTTCTTCCTTAAAGACAATCTTCCTCGTCTGCTAGATCTGCTAATTCCTCTACTGCTAGATGTAGACCTCCCCTAAGGCGATGTTGTCCTTAATCCCCACGTTAGGCACGCGTGTTGGGAATTATAGAGCACGGCATCCCGTACTGCCTACGCTGGTGCCCGTAAACTGTCAAGACATAAATAAACACATATTATGTTCAATCAATTATTTGAGAAGAGTATGATTACGTTATAAAAAGTACATTGACTGTACTCACATATAAGTAGTATTCATTTGCAGGTAGGATATCCAGCGGTCGATACTAACACTATAATGGGTGCAAACCACCTATTTAAGGACCGTATACACGTTACTACGACTAAAAACTAAAACCTGAAAGCCTTCAGTCCAACATCAATATGCTCTGCTTTTAGAATTACATATAAATTTCCTTTGAAATGACAGCGAGGGAGGGTCTCGCAGGGGTTTTCTACCACCATTAGTTTGTAAATACATTTAAGTAGCGCATTGTTTATGTGATATATTTGCGCGCCGTGTGCCGGAGGTATTTGGCAACGTCGCCGGCCGCGCGCCCGTGCGCTCGCACGGCGACGTACTGGTCTCCATTATCTACTCGTTTGATCTCGCACGCACTGCTCTAGTATGAGGGCTGCTCGCGTGGCATCGCTGCATTGCCACACTGCGGCATTGCTGCTCGTGTTGTTTATTCGCTGTTGCAGTCACTTTCAGTTGTCGTCGGAAAGAGAGATTTCTTTCACCTTCAAATAATTTTCCCCAGATAAACAAAAAAAAGACCTAACGTATACTCACATAATACTTGAAGATTAAATACATACACGTAGAAAAGTATATAAGTAGTTATAGTTTTAAGAAAATAAAGTAGTTAATGACTTGGCAGCGCTTGCAAGACTGCTCAAATACATACATATGTACGTCTTAGAGATTTTTTTGTAAACTCTAAGGTGTACAGGGTTCCTCGGGATGTCTTTCCATCACCGTTATCAGTGCTATTTAATCTTAAAAGTCTTTTTACCTTGTGAGACATGCGCGTCATGGATTTGAGCCCAGGGGCCCAAGAGTGAGAGGTTGCATTCTAAGCCACAAAGCTGTAATTATACCATTATTTCTTAATATTATTTTGTTACATACTTAATTATGCTTAGGAGCAGGATTTTAATGATACATTATTCTACATGAATCCAGTAAGTATGGAACCGCTGTATGCGAACTTCCTCACAGATGTCGCTACAGATGTGCTACAGATAACCGCATATTTCAGTGAAACACATGCTGTACAAGCGGGTGTAGAGCTGGAACCGTCCCGGACTACTTCTACAGACGTATAGAATTATGATGAAAATCAAGCTGATATTATTACTAAGCTGAAGATCGAGCCAGTATCGTGCCATTAGAGAGGTCTATGTCCAGCAGTGGACGGAAGCAGGCTGATGATGATGATGATACTATAATGTACCGTCTAAACGTATTTCTGTTAGAGAACAGATCTAACTAAAATTTAACTGTGAAAGATCGGAACTCGAATTGAAGTGGTAAAAATGTGGGAGTGTACTACTCTCTACGTACCCCTTCGGAGCTTACAGGCGTTATGTTACCTTTTATGTTACGTTTCGAAAAGATCTGCTCCACCGCCTGACATACTACAATTGAACTCGGGAACCTCTGCTCGCCCGCCTGCAAGAGGGGTCGTTGATTGCATTATTATTGTAATTATTAACTAGAAATAACTAAATAAAACATCACTCAAGTGACATATCACATAAGACATCATGATGCCGGCTGTAAAAGGTCAAACTATAGATACATTTACTACAAACACGTGATCTTATCTCTGAAGTGCGATTTATAACTAATGTGTACTGCAAACGCGGGTAGTATGGAAAAGCACATTAAATTAATCATTTTAATCATTCCAGTAACATGCTTATGGGCAAGTGATCACTGATTAAGACAGAGCTGAGTTGTGTGTTCGATACCCACCCGAAATTAACATTTAAGTTATGAACATTTGTTTCATGTCTGGGTATTAAACTATAAAAATAGATGTTTGAAAAATTATGTGTCTGACTAACATAGCTAATGCTCTGACTAATTTGTTCCAAAATAATATTAGACAATAATATTACATGTTCGAGACAGGCAAAAGGCGAAAATGGTGGCAACCAATCGTATCTACCCTTGCAGTTTAGCAAGTTTATACCTACAGAAGAATTACTGAACACTAGCTAATACTATTCCATAGTGGCACCATAAATGTATATTGCATTATCATATGTACAATATCCAATACACGAAGCCATACCCATTATTGTAAACAACTTTTATTATTCAAATATTTACCGCGCAGCCGACCGTCATGTTTTATTGATCAGTGGAGTTCTTCGACCGATACCGACGTACGATGGTAACGTGCTCGAAACGCGTGTCTGTACGTTCGTGATACTCCAACCTTACAGTGGAAATCATGTTGATCAGAGTGACTCCACGTTGTAGGCGCCGATTGTGCTCGTTACCGCGCGGACGGTTTCGAAACATCATTATATTGCGAAATTCGATAAACATATGTGTTTGTTTTCTCAAATCTTACATGTATTGAAGAACACAATTAAGGAACTTTAATCTATGATTAGAGAACGACAGCGTTAGAGAACTACTCTGTGCACTCCTAGAGGCAAAAGGCATAACAATATCACGTCATCATGTCAGCAGCTCATCAAATCATCAGCAGCAGAGCTTGAAGTATGAGTAGTGCGCCTCTACGCAGTGAACGATGGATAGATGAGTACATCGCAAAGATAATCCCGGCAGACGCTGACAACAAACGTACGGACAAATTCTTGGCAACCTAATCGGTTTTTCACTTTATTTTTCTATTTTTACTTCCACAGTCATTTCTTGTAGTTGACAGTTCAGAACAAATTTCCTGATGTGACATTCCATGCACATAATATATTGTTAATAACCTAGTACATTATTCGTGTAATAATAATCAATCTCAGAAAAACTAAACAGGGCTTGTTCTACGGTAACAATAACATAAATATTTAAATACTGACTCAAGTAATTTTATATACAGACAGAAAACGAGAATTTTACATAATAATAATACTAGTGGAAATCGAATCTATAACTCTTTATAAATATGTGACCAAATTCGCGTCCTATATTTTCATGATTCACACCTTAGAATTTATAAAAAAAAAAGATATTTTCTGAGGTGTGTGAAGTCTGCCAACCCGCACTTGGCCAGCGTGGCAGACTATGGCCTTAACCT
>DWMF01001176.1:0-12072 GCA_018244815.1 Parelbella polyzona | reverse complement strand
TTATATTCATTGTTTTTCATGTACTATTATATTTATGTCATTAGGTAATACTCTCAAACTTTTTTCTTGTTATTTTTATGCAAACTAGATATGGGCAATAACTGAATTGTACAACTAATACATGAATAAAAGCTTTATGGTGTAGGCATATTTAGCTGAAAATATATGTACATAATTTATAAAGACAAACGTGTTATTTATTCCATAAGATATATCATAACTACTGAAATAATATTATCATTTATACCTTACACTTAAGAGGCATATTTTAAATAAAAAAAATTATAAATATATTATGGCTATAAAACTCTCTTTAAAAAATAAATTTTACTATTAACCGTTTTGTGAGTTCTTGATTAAATTGCGTACTGAATTACCTAGCATAGTAAGTATCTTTCAGCGGGATAGTCCGAATAGTTACGAGGAAGATCTTTATAATTTTTCGCCGATTATAGCGAATACAGCCATAACAATTAATTGTATTATCGAATCAGTAATCGATTAAGTAGGTAATTATTGAAAAATGTCAATACAATTCAGGAAAATTAGTTCGAATATAATTCCGTAAAATTAGTTAAACATTCGGTAAAATATGAACGATAACTATCAAAGGTGCAAATGCTTCATGCGGAAATATCAGCGCGGTACATTAAGTGCTGGCGGCGCGCGTATATTTTTCGCCACGTCATAACCCAAATGAAATTGCTCTCGGGACAACTGCCATAAAAACGAATCATACGGACACTCGCTACGATGGAGCCATTAAAAATAGGAGAAACAATGACAACCCATATCGTTATGATTTACCAACATATTTTTTTTTCCACCGTATATCAAGTGTAATTGTAATTGAAGTCTACGAAACCGAGCGACGTGCGTGGATGAAAACAGGAATGAATGTAGGTGATGTATATTTTGTCTGCTAAGATGTGTGTGAGGATATAATAACAATCGTTAGCACTAATAAAAAAATATTAAGAATATCCGTTCGATGTGAATTTGGTATATTATCTATAACACAAATTATAAAAGACACTCAAATGTCATAAAACACACATCAAATATGTCAAAGCATGGATAAAGGCGTCGATAAAACATTTGTCAACTATATATATTGCTTGAGTACACATGTATGTAAGTATATGGAATAAAAATTACTTATAATAATACTTAAATAAAAGTTCATAAAACTCAACATAACTTCACTAATTAATTGTAAGTGTTAAACTAAATGCCGTGTTGGTGACTTCTCTTAAGACTGGGTCTAATTTTAAAGCGAATACCTTTTGTTCGGTAATTTATAATAGGATTGCATGAATTCTAATGTCATTATACCATTTGGTCCGGCCACTGGCTCTTTCGGTAGCCTTGTAGCATGATGCCTATAAGTTTATAATCATTTCATAACGAATAAAACAATTTAAAAGGTCTTGAGGATAATCTTAGAGAAATTCGTAATTAAATAATTATGTTTATTTAACAGAATCATTGCAATATTACTGATGTAAACTGAAAGTGAATACACAATTTTTATTAATGGTTCAGTCAAAATATAAATCCGAGTTACGAGATGGGCTTGTACGAGAAAAGCATACCTAAGACTATCTTCACCAAACGATAATTATAAGTTTATATTGCTTTATATTTATCTTTGATGTACATTCAAACAAGAATTAAAAAAAATGTCACTGGATATAATGAAATTTGTGGTGAGTCTATGGAAGTATTTGCAAGTTATTTCAATCCGGTCTTATAGCTAGCAAAGAAACAAATTTGGCATAAGGTGCCGTATTGTATAGTAATTATTATAAAATACCGCACCTAATATGATTATAATCATCTTTGTGAGTAGTATAAGACATACTTCAAATACCTACTATCTTTTGTACACCATATTACAAGCTTTCGTCGTTACAATTCGTTTCCAAATCCTTTAAAATATGTTGAAGCAAAAGATCATTATTAATTCAGAATTAATATACGTGCATACACAATAGACCTTAATGGTCGTCCGTCAATCGTCGTCGTCGTAGTAATAGTAGTCAACACTGACGGTAATTATATAACCGTCAGAATACAATTATTCAGTCAGTTCGTGTCAGGCTTAGCACCGCTCGAAAACCATTACCGAAAAAACTACGTTTAAGCCCGTCCTTTCATAATATTTATCTATCGTGTACGCTTTGGGTATAAACTTTCTCGTCGTGTTGTTTTCGCTTAGCTGTCGTAAATGTAGGTACATATATGAATTTTGAGCAACGTCTATCTTAAATCAGATAACATTTTCGAAAGGCTAGTGCCGATTGGTGGGCTGACGAGTTATATGAGAGCAAGGGATAATAACTGACTTTGTTTTTTATGTTTACAGTGCTTACCAAAAAACTAATTTATTTTAGAGTAGTGACGTGTTTTCCATACCAGTATCCGGATCTGACGCCATATTTTGGATTTACCCGCACCGCCTGTCATTCGGTTCGTTTTATATCTCCTTGAAGTTAGTGTAACGTTATACATATTTTATTTTAAATAACAGAAATGGAATGTTATATGTAATAAATTAAAAGCGACCATCGCATTCCTCTACTCTGTGTTGAGATCTATTGATTATCTGTTCGTGTCTGCTATAAAAATAGCGGGGACGGATGTAATATGATATTTATGGACATTAAAGAAATGATTCATAATAATTTCTGTTAAGTTACTAGCACTGTGTGGGCTTTTTCCAAATTTATTTTAGCTTTTCATTGTACACCCAGGTAAACGTTTACTTCTTTTGTATGAATGTAAATGAAGTTTTTCAAACAAAACTATTCTTAATGGTTTTTAATTTCTTTATAATTTTTTTACGAAACTTTCGACTCGTAATTTTAAAGTATATTATTATATGTAAACTATACTCATGAACCGTTGCAAATGTGTCAAGGAGAGCAGAGCCGTCAGAAAACGTTATTTTAAGTATTAAAATCGCCTGTCAATGCGGGGCATCAGCCGTGCTAAGCTCGTCCGCGTCGCTCCAGTGTCAGACGTTCAGTTTAATGGTTCAGTTAGGGTCTTCCATTTAATTAAGTTAAAGTAATAGTGAAGGTTATACGCATGCGTTTGACAATTTTTTTTCAATTTTTTTAAGCCAATAATATTTTAAGATCTATTTTAATAATTAACACTACTCGTACATCAGATCTAACAGTTTCACTGTTACATAAACCACAATCAATATATTGAGCGCTTATTCGAAGCCACAAATTTGAATGTGGAATTCAAACATTAGTTTTCATTTTATGTACTTAATTTCGTCCCTTTAATGCTTGTTTTTGGGTATTTTCTTTTGTTACTTTCTTTGAAGGCCAAGCGGTGGTACAAACGTAACACGACTGTTCTTTGAAACATGACATAACACGTAAGATTACGCCTGTATTTTCCTGGGGAGATTGACTAAGTTCAGTTATGTTATACGCCCTATCATAATGGAATAGGCGGTGAGGTGATTGGTATTGAGAATATTGGTGTTCCTCAAGACAATCAGTAATTTGAAAATTTTCTATTACTTATAAGTCTATCTCCGTCGAACGATGGATAGGTCATAGGAAGATCGGATTTCGCAGCTTTATAATAGTACCCGCAAAACTTGATAGTATTAACTTTCAGTACATTGTCATATAGGCGACTAATGAAAAGTAGTCTCATGCATACATTTGCAAATAAACGAGTTGTACGAAAATTTCATAAGACTCAGATGTGGAATAGTTTGATGTTTATATGAATAGTAATTAAAACACCCTTAATATCTAGATCAAGTTTTATGTAAGGTGGTAAAATGTAAAGTTATTTAATTAGAATGTAACAATATTGTGGTGTTTAATTCATTTTACGTACAAAAAATTTGATATTATAGATCAGTTACTAATGAATGCAGTAATTGAGAGAAGATTTCCGACATTGTGGCGAATTAAAATACATGACATGTTTACTCCTATAGGAAAAGGCGTAACTATATGTACCTACAAGGCATGTATGTTGTTTAATTACTTGCTTTGCTTGCCGTCAAGCAAAATTTGACATTCATCATAATTAATCTTTATTGCTTGACTGTAATTAATAATTTGATTCTGAAAATCAAATATGGAATTGACGGTAACATGAACTGGAAACTGAATTGACTCAAATACTACAAATTAATATACATAGTTAGTAAATCATATCGAAATGAAGGCATAAACTTAAAGCAGACGTCGCTCTGAATTATTATATTCTAGATTCAAGATAAACCAGGTTAGAATACAGAGTGAATACCTAGGTAAATAATTTTAAATTTAGATTGTATTAAGAGATAGAAACGTCAGTTGAGGATAAGAGTGGAAAATTGATTTTGTGTGTAGACAGACTTAAATTAGTAATAATAATTTGCTCCACTTCGGGTTTCTCATATCGTCAAAAATGTTTCGTAAAAAATGTTTTCGTGCACAAACATACTTGAAATAATACATTAAAAGAATACACAATTTCTTGTCCTACAAGCAAACAATCTTCTGAGAGATTTAATCACTTCGCCGGTACCCGTTTCAAAGCAAAGTCTTCAAAGACTCCAGACGTGTCTGGATTTTAAACTAATTACAGTGCTAAATTATCCAAACAGTTTAAACTACCCCCCAATCTACGAAAATTGAAACATTCAATTTAGAGGTGGTCGAACCAAAAGATTTCCTATTTACAATCACTTACATTTTCATGAATATTAATGCTGTCCATAATACTATCCGATACTAGCAACAGATCGAAAGAAATATAATTTACGTACAAACGTAGGTAGGTATAATACAGCTCTACGAGATATGGAGATTGATGGCTATAAAAAACCAATTGTTTTCACTCAATTTACTACAATTTGCAAAGTATAACTATATACATACATATATATTGGGTATGAAAATGGTTTTAATGCTTTTCCATGAGTAAAGGAGAAACAACAAAGCAATGTAATAATACTAATAACAATATTTTCAGTCGATTCACACGTTCTCATCTGAACCCATACATAGGACATATTTTTACATACGAGTATTCGTACATGCGGCTTATCGACACTTATGTATGTACATGTACATTCATATATTCATTAATTATGTCGTTAATTTTATATCTAGAAAAACTGTGCCAAACCGACTCTGTTTCTCACTCAGAAATACTCAAATATTTAGCCTCGACTGTAATCGAACACACAACATACGATTCGGCAGTCAGGATCACTTGTCATTGGACCAGCAGTCGAAACTGCAAATAATGTATTGTAGAAAATAACATTCTACACATCGTTACCTTGGACGTAGAAGTAACTGGTGAAATGTGGTAATATACTGCACTCCTCTGCCTACCCCTTTACTAGTTATAGGAGAGATGTTATGCTTTTTTACGTTCCACTGGTGACATGATATATTTTTATACCTTATACTTTAAACTTACGAGTAGTAAGTGTATAATTGTTAGATATTACTACTGTAGCAGTGTTAACTCTTTTATCTCCGTCAGCTGCAGCTTCAATGTTCATATAGCGATCGTTACACGCCTCGGTGATCTCACACCGCGCTTGCTAATGGTCTGAAATAGGAATTTTAACAAATAGGGACAGATTATTTGATTCGTAAAAAAATTATTCGAAATGTTTTTATTCAGTGTTGAAAATCTTTAATTTTGTTACAACTTTCATAAGCTTTTTCCTTAAGAATTTTGATTAAAATAAAATTATAATACATCGATAGTTCTCGATGTGATCTAACAATTATTTCACTTATTATATAACATCAGAGATGGTGTTTTCGCATTTTCGCTTGTAACTTTCTTTTTTATTTAAGAAATACATAATCCCTCATAAGGCGTTTCACTAAATAAGTCTGCAATTTAATCACGAATCATGTCTAAGTCGATACAATTCACTAGTAGCAAGTAAATGTGATATTCTCACGCTATCATATCAATTTGTTCCGGTAATTTTAGACAATACGCATCATTTTGTGACATCTTTTAATATTCCTCTTTATTTTAATTTTTTTTCAATATACCCACAGAATTTAAAACTGTGCAAAAACAAAAACGTGCAATAACTTCATGCTTCTCTCTATTGCTGCAGATTGATTCAGTTAATTACAATTATAGTTAAAATTAACTAGAGTTACATTAAATTATATTAACATTTGTACACATAAGTCTGAAGAACAAACAATACGCCATTAGCCCCAAGGGGGTAGGCAGAAGAATGTTGTACACTCCCACATTCCATCAGTTATCTTTTACATCCCACTTTGGAATAGGTGTTGAGGCTATTGCCATACACCAGGCCCAGAACCAGACTCCGAGCCTCTAACAGATTTTTACATAGAGATATCTAAGTTTGAAAAATACAATTGTACCCAACCAGGATTCAAATCCAAGGCCCCTCGAACGACAGTCACGCTTGAAGCATTCGACCAACGCGGAAGTTATGCTATACTCGTAAATAAATTATGTCTATTGACGCAGTTAGGGACATTTAAACTACAGCATCATGAAATATCGATGAAATTAAACGATAATGATGATAAGAACAGAAATAAACTTATCATTCCTTATAACCGGACAATAACTTAGGTACCCAAGAGCACTTGGTACAGTACGGCTCCATTAATCAATGCGCAAACTAACTCCGATACATAAACGATGTACACTTGTAACGCCCAGAATGTTTTGTAACGGAAACGACCGTACTTGAGAGTCATAATGAGTGACAAACTTCTCCCTTATAGATTTTAAATGGCGCTTAAGTAGGGTTTTTCGCAGCTCATTAGTTTTAAAATGTTCTCGTAACGATATAAAAAAATCACTTAAATTTTGTAGCATCTGTGTGAAATCGTTAAAAAACAAGATATGACTGTACTTTTTTATTATGTAGAAATAGGCTTGCGTTTTAATTGTTATGTCGGCCTTTTATAGGATTTATAGGACTCCAGTAACAGAAAACTGCTTTTAATTGAAGTACTTAAGTAAACAGAGAGACATACAAAATAAAATTTTGCACAGAGACATACAAATTAAATTTTGTATGTCTCTCTTTTTACCTTTATGTATGCGCAAGCAATGTTTTCATCAAGCAATATATATTGATGACGTATATTACTATAAAATGCGCCTGGAGTGTTTATACATATGATTATATAATATATTCCGGGTAACTTGTTCGGTACCGATACGAGATCCTTCTTCTAGAGCTCTCGAGTATTGCAGCGAGGTTATCAATGTGACATTGTTACGTGACGTGTTATAATGAGGTATTTCAAACATGCATAAACTTAATATATTAAAATTTAATGAAATGTGATAAGGTAAGTGTTTGTAGTATGCCACAGAGCTCGATCACTATGCATAAAGGAAAAATTAACAAATACCGTTTTCACTGAAGGTTTTGTGGTCTATGAAAATGAACAACAATAATAAATAAACATGTAACAACAATAAATATGAGAAACAAAAACTCTGTATCCTCTCCGTGTCTGTATCCATCTGTACCGTTCGGTATGGAACGTATATGTACTCGTATGTATGTGTGCAATTTTGCAAGTTACACCAGTTGGATAAGTTTGATTGGTTTTGCAAACTGTGATTAGTAAACTGCGGCAGTTACTCGAGATCTGTTATAGTTTAGGCGAAGCAATTATTTGTGCGCTGAATGTGAAAAAATACCCATGCTATTGGGTATTTTGTGCTATAAAGAAAAAGTGAAAATATAATAAAATTTTGTAATAAGCGCACTGACCGTTGTGTTCAGTAACTGTTAATAGTTATATTATTTTATACAGACTTATTTCATGATGCTACGATTTCAAAGTCCTTGGGTCATTAGATACGGTTTATTTAATGTAATTTCCAAATATGTCATTAGTTTTAATTTATAAAGGATGTGTACTGTGAACTTTTGATATCCTATTATCATTTTATGATGGTATATTAGAAAAATTGATCTCCGTATTATACTTGATATTTCATCCTAGTCTCACAATAATTAAGTCCCAAACCGTCTCTTATTTTGTCTTTTTTATACCGGAGTTTAATCCAAAAACTTAAACAAAAAGAAGTTTTGAAAGCAAAATATTTAACACACAATTTTCAGAAGTCTCCTTAAGCTGTCAATAATGAAGGTAATTTAACATTACGCACGGTTAATAAGTGAATGTTATAGTACTAGTACTAATCTTCAATGCTACTTTACGCGTCATTAAGTAGACGACAGACGGTCTGAAGGGTGCTCGTTTTAATGAATCAGGTAACGACTCTCAGGCATCCGACAAACGAACATCCGCAACAAGCAGTTCTAAGCTTTTAATAAACGGAAACACGTTTAATAACACTGTACTCCTTAGTAAATATCTGTTTATCTTAACCACATTGCAATGATCAAGACAAAACTTAAACGTAACATCACGTCTATAATCCTCGGAGAGATAGACAGAGAAGTGTACACTCCCACGTTTCACCACACACGCGCACACACACGCAAACACGCAGGCACGCACTAGTTAAGTTTATATCATCATGACATCGACATTATTTGTTTTATATAGACAATTGCTAATTTAACTACATGTATTGAAAAATTACTATTTTTTTAAATTTATGACTTGAATATGAATTGATATGATTAAAAAAATATTTATATATGATACATGAAATAGCCTAAAATGTCAAATAAATAATTTAATAAAAAGAAAAATAAAAATGCGTGTCTACGTGTTTGTAGTGTGTTAAAGAGACGTGAAGTGTTTTCAAGAGCGCTCACTTTATGCGGCACGCAACGGCTCTTTCAGAGTCAACGGGCCAAGTGCTTCTTCAGAAACTATAAAAAGATTACTAGCTTTTCAGATGACCGTCTTTTGGCGTTCTAAAGTCTTTCACTTTAGTCGGTCACACAAATATGTTCGAGACTTAACCACGTGCCATTACACCTATATTTGAAACTATATTTGTAATGATTGCGCGGTTATATTTTACGACGTAATTCACTGAGCTATCGATGTTATATCAAAAAATTAAAATGAAATGTTGAAAATATAAACATAAGAATATTCGCTTTTATACGTGTATAATTATAAGAACCATATAAACGATTACAACACGAATTTTAGTTTATCCTATCGTTAACGATTCAATGGTCCATTAACGATGTATAATGTATGTATATGACATTGCTTTTTATTTAAAAAGCTTTTTAATATTTCACTTAGTTTGAGCGTAAAATATTAAATCATAAAGCAATGTGTAGTAACAAAAACGAATATGATTGCATATTTCAAATCTATTTCCACTTAACTGCAAAGCGGTATTAAAAACTGCTATAAGCGTTTTTACTGCACGCTTCATCATGGCGGCTCTTTGAGAGTCAACAGCGAATAAGTCTCTTCAACTGGCAAGAGATGACTTTCAGTATTGTGCGTTTAAGCATTGAAGCTCTTTTAATTGCGTATTCGAATATCTATTTTTTACTTTCTATAATATATTTACGCCGGGGGAGACAAAATGGATCCCAAAATTTTTCAGTGATCATTTTCCGCACGAAGGAATAGTTATTTTATTTTTCTCGCTCTTGGGGGAGTATCTGTAACGCTTTTCTTAAACGTGGCCGTAAACGACGTCACACCTATATTTTCCCGTATATATTTAAATTTACAGGGTGTAGGCAGTTATGTTTTTTATATACAGGCTGATTAGTCATACCTACATATTATCTATTGGTCTGTATGGCCGTTAAACGGAGAACAGCAAGAATGACATTTTCTTGTTCTTACAATGAAAATCGCTTCTACAATTACCCCATTCTTAGAATTGGTAATAAAAGCTGATCTGATGATGATGATGATGATACTGATAGTAAACAAATTAATTTTAGTAATATTTTTTGATAGTCTATACTCTTATTTCGAAACCATTTATGCCTTAATCCTATAAGAAATAAATTTGAAAGTGTTAAAATGTTTTCTGAATAAAACGAGCCAAGTGGTTTGTATAGCACTCGTTATAATGAAGCAGGTAACGACTTTTTGGATGTCAACAGCGAAAACGCCGCCTTTTAGGGTAGCGTGTTTGCTCTTTTGAATTGAATTATTAAGACACAAGTTTTTTCTCTAAATTTTTAACACGTGCGCAAAGTTAGTGTTACTATTTTCAAATTAATGCCTCGTTGGCCTAGTGTTTGCACGCGGAACTGCTGGACAAGGGGTCCTGTCTTCCATACCCAGGTCGTGCAAAATATTATTAAGTTTTTATAAAATTCTCAAGAAAAGCCCGGAATCTGGATTTATGACCGGTAATAAACTCACCACGAGATCTATAACATAATTGGTGAAACTAGGGAGTATTACGCTCTGCCTACACTTCCGAGAAAATATAGGCGTGAAATTATGTTAAAATGTTGAGGCGTACGATTTAATTCTGATCGTTAATGTTTCGGAAAGTTAAACAAAGCAAGAATCGCTTCACGTGTGGGTGACCATCGGCGTTAACGACTAAATATGAGTATCTCCATTTTCAGGTGCTGTCTAAGTAGTCGCTGCAGTCTGCTTACTACTTTTAAATAATACTTTTTGATCTTGATTTGGTATTTACATCTATCAAACTAACGAGTTTTACACCTTTTTTAGCGTATATAAACGTTAATAAGACGTAATATTTCGAAATATTACATTATTAAGAGAATAATAAAAAACGGAATCAAATACACTAAAAATGATTCATATATTTTACTTTCGTTCAAACTGTAATACTGTTATCGTAAATTCTATTTTCTATCGAGTTGAAAAGCTTACAGCGGGTGACTGCACCAGATAATGAGAGTACGAATGCATCTGGAATTATTGTATCGTTCTTGTATTTTCATAGTGAAATACCCACGCAAGAACCTTGCAATTTATTACGTATTTATGAATCGATACCAATTTTTTTTTCTTAAATTTAAATGCTACGCCTTTATATGAATGCCGTATAAATCTGTCCGAGAGATATTTTAGTAAATAAAAAAATCCTAAACGTAACTGATGAAACGTGGGAAAGTCTATGCTCCTCTGCCTACCCCTTCGACGATTACACGTCTGATGTTAAGTAAAATAAAAAAATAATTAAAAAAATACCTTTCAATTTAAAGGATTTTGTAGAATTCAATAGACGAAAGAGTGATGGAATTGAGTATACAGAAACATGAATAAGACCAATAGGAGTTACATACATATTTACTCACCGTGCAAAAGAACTTATTAGTACCTACATACTTTTAATCCAGAAGTGTAAACCAAAATTTAATATATATCCCTTGGCCTGAGAGTGAGTTCAATGTTTATAACCTTACAAATACATGCTATAGTGCAACTTTTAAGTAAATTTATCTAATTTCCAACAAAAAGTTGTACAAATTCCGAGGTAAGATAGCTATGTAAAGTTATAAGCTCCAAAAAAGGATTTAGTGGACAATAAATTAGCCAGTGATCCAATCAGGGACAGATGGAAAGTCATTAAATAAAAGAAAAGTAAAATTCAAGGCTTCCATGTCAGATTTAGTAAAATTTTTTTTTTCCACTATTGTTGGACTGACTGGAACAAAATTACTTTTTTAACTCTCTAAAATTCCGATCCAACCAAATTCCCGCCAAGTAAATTAAAGTTAAAGAATGACTAACCGCTGAATTAATGTTGGCGTCAAATTTTAAGAAAACGAATCGCCTTTTTCCTCGGAAACAATTTATCATTCGCAAATTGACGACATATTTTTGGGACAACCTCCTTTTCAGTCGAGTGTTGAGGTGTTGATGACTTGTTTCAAGTCGCAAGCCAAATTTATTGTAGGTTTATTTAGTCTGGCCGTTAAATAAAGTCAATGTCACTGTAATAATAAATTGTCTGATTTTGTAATGTTCTCTTTCACTACCACATGCTTCAAGATTTTCTGCATCCTGTAACAATACACAAATTTGTCTCTTCTAATTAAATAGACGTCAAATAGTAACTCCTTAGTAAGACTTGAAAGAGATGTGGATCAGTGACTTACCTGTATGTTCAGAGGCT
>DWMF01001175.1:0-12074 GCA_018244815.1 Parelbella polyzona | reverse complement strand
TTCATTTTGACGTGCATAAAGTGTTCTATTGAACCAATTTTGAATAAATGACATTTGAATTTGAATTTGAATTTGAACATCAGAATCAGCTAACTATACACCTGCTTCGTTAACATGACTAAGTTTCAGTTTCAGTCAACATTACTAAGTTTCAATCGTCATTACACAATATATTAGATGATTTCTAAGAAACAGATTCGAATTTTGTTAATCAAATACACGCACCCTACATATAAATACGGACTTTGTTTCAGTAGCAAGAATGTACCTGTGCATCCCTCTAATAATTAAGTAATGATAAAATGAAATCATTATTATCAAATCAGCGCGCTAGATCCCTTTCGAGGTAGGCAGATAGTGTTCATCACTCTTTTCATCTCTTCGTTCATTCATTGGAATTATATGTACAGTAAAGTATAAAATTTATAAGACTACATTAATTAATTACGGTATTGTACGACTTGTTTAATCAGTGAGGGAAATTTGTGAAGCATTATAAAATTTTATACGGGTACTAAAAGTCTATTAAAGTCTATTTTTAAAATAATGTCAAAATATACCGATATAAATAGACAAATGAGGACTTTTGACGTTGTTTGAAGAAAGGAATATTATTTTACATTCATTACATTGACGCGTGGGGAACGAAGCATATTGTTTACATAGTATGGAAGTAACTAGTGGAACGAAGCATATTATTATTGTTAGATGTAACTCTATCTACATATTAAGTGACATCATTCCGTAATACGTGACAATATATGAATAGTTGAATTTCATTAACGTCAGAGTAATTGATGACGTCTAAAATAATTAGGCTTCAAGCTGTTATCGGACGGGAATTAGCCCGTAAATCAATCGAACATCGAACTAATCACTATGTTTGATATAGATGAGGCCACGATAATCAATTGTTTAGTAAAGCGACTCAGTATTTATGTGCATTGATGCTTTAAAGTTACGTGCTTTGAAAACTGTTCTGTCATATTATTTTTACTCAAATATCATAACAATATGATGAAAACAATTGTCAAAAACTCTTCTGTCATATTATTTGTACTCAAATGTCATAACAATATGACGAAAACAATTGAAGCTATTTCCATATGTAGAGAGGTCGTACGTATCATACGTTGATGTCTTTTTTTTGTTATCGCATATGAAAAATTATTTCATGCTTGTCATATGATTGTTACTCAGTTGTTGTAACAATATGAGAAACAGTTGAGGCTATTTCCACAAATAAGAGGCTGTACGTAAAATAAACGAGAATCTATACGTTCATTTAGGAGAAGCTTTTCTTTCCCGTCCCTGCTCGCATTTGTTATTTTATGTAATGATTTCTAATTTGCTATTATGATTTTCTACAATGAATGTTAGAATTAGCATATCTTTCGTGTGAGGGGGCTGAATTGAGTATTAATTTAAAGAAAACTCGTCTGTACTTCGTCAAATATAATTCAGTAAGACGTACTTTTAATAATAACTTGGTTTTAATTGTACGTACCCATTTTAAAAGTTTATTAAATAAAACTTTTTGAATCAATTTCAAAATTTCAATTCCAAATCCAGATCCAACAAAATTGAAATCACTCATAGTTTATTTTTTCATGTTAGCGTCTAAAATTTAATAATCTATGCATTTCTTAAACGAAATAATAATATTATGGTTATAGATGCAGTTATAGATAAACCTGTGGTTATAGATATCATAATAATGCTTAGAATAAATATATTTTGTTTGTCCTCAATCCTATTAGCAAGAACAAAGCAGAAATGGATAATCGATCGGAAGCCTTCCCGCGAATATCCTGTTTTGAATAACAGGATGAACCTCACGCGTACACAGCCCAGAGGGGTTGTTATTGCTCGGCGCGAGGAATTTGATATCGCATATGTAATGGGTTCTTTAAAATAACAGGAGATGCGAGGACACCTCAGAGCTGTTTAACATTCAATACATCTTTCATTCAACTGTCAACATGTATGTATTTCTCTTGTTCATACTAGCGTAGGGGAGTATCCTTTGCTGCAAATACAAGTATTCAAAAGACAGATATGCTTTACGAATATGACGAAATCGGATGGTTGGAATGGTTTTTAATAGTATTATCAACGCAGAAATTATTAATATCACAGACACGCTTCATGCTCCTAAAAAATAAAAATAAAAAATTTGATATTTAGGCATCCGAGACATTAGACTAGCATTGGCTGGCTTGTTTAAGTTTAAGATTACATGTCACTTGCTATAACAGTAAATAATAACATCTCGAGGAAACCTGCACACCTAAGAATTTAAAAAAATCCTCCAATGCTTGTGAAGTCTGGCAGTCCGCACCTGACCAGAGTATGGCCTTAATCCTCGCATTGTGAGAGGGAGCCCGTGTCCAACAGTGGAACAATAAAACGGGTCGAAAAACGGTTCCAATATATTTTTTAAAATGGTGGGTTAACAAATATAAAAACATTACGTTTACAACTATTATTTGTGATTCAATAATGCTTCATTATATTATGAACATCATTTTCCACGCCTGTATGTAGAATGTGCATGTATAATATAGTATTAAGGCTATGTAAATACAAATCAAAGCCGTCTCGGAATGTCGGCGCTCCGTAGAATCGGTTCAGAATCGGCTAAGCTTGCGTCGACCACTAAATGTTAGTTGCTGCGGCTTTTCTGCCCGGCCGAAGATTAAGCGGTATTATATAGCAACAATATGTGCGGTAATACAGGATAACAATGGTTTCGTATTATTGACGGAGCATACGTTCATTAAAATATGTGTGTATAAAATGTAAGTCCGTAATTGGCTGTATGAGCAATGTTCCAAGGCCGGATTTTGTTAATAATACAAATAAAATAAAAATTGGTCTACCAGCTAAATGGTCAAGGATATAAACGCAAGCGTAATAAAATCCATTGCAATTGTCAAAAGATTTATGCATTTGAAGTCACGCTATCGCCATCTGTTGCCAAGGAACACAACATTGCAACGGTTTTATAAAACTTTGCATACTGTATATATGTACAGTTTTTATTTTGTGACGTGAGTGCAAAACATTGTCGGGAGAATTGGTAACACTCGTGTGCTACACACACGAGCACTTACACTAACAGCTGTTCTGTTTTCTTTATGTCATATCGTTGCAATTATTCCAACAAACCAACGTTTTCACTTTGAAACGGTTGCCTGTAATTTAGAAGTCAATACACAGAAAAAGCAAACGAATTATACAATTACATTTATTCAGTTATTTAATTTCGTAGTTGGTTGAAATCAGCTTCCCACTACGAAGTGTTCTAAATTTGAATTTAGGCGCGCAACTTCTCGTTACTAAGTTGGGTATGTGTTAAAACATGAATATTACTTACTGTGACGATATAGAAAAACGTCGTCAGGAAATCTGCACACCAGACGTGCATTTGGTTCGCGAAGGTAAAGATCGTGAGGAAACTGCATGTTTCCTCACGATACGACGCATATTTAGCCCCGGTGGCAAACTATGCCCTAACTATTCTCATTCTGAGAGAAGACCCTTATTTCAATGTTGGCAGGATAATATGATTGATGATGATGATGATGCTAGCATTTTTTTAATCTGTCATACTCTTATTATACAACTTTTAGATGTCTACAAACTGTATTTAAATACATTATTATTTCATTTCCTCATTAATGAGGGACCAACTGAAAGAAAAACTCTATCTAACTTTTTGTCATAAATACGACTCCATGTTTTAATTTACAATACATTTACCGCTACGAAATAAGTACAAGCGTAAACTCAAATATTTACAAAATAAAAGTTACATCAGACTTGTTTCCACGGGAAATAAGTTTTTTCGTAACAATACGTCAGTAAATATGTGTAAAACGCACATGATTTATCCATCAAATATTATAGGACATTGTTCATTACTGTTATACCATTCTGCCAGAACTAATTTACTCACATAATCACCATAACAGTAAAGAAGATCTAAGGCAACGTAAACAACGGTCAGGCGTTCGTACTCGTACCTTAACATGTGAAATGCATATGGTACTTTATCTTTGGAGCTAAAACATATAACCCGTTGCAACAGATACAAAAAAATCCTACCCAGTGACAATACTAATAAAATATAAACGTTACATCACGCCTGTAATATCTGAAGAAGTAAACAGCGGTGTAGTATACTCCCATACTTCACCAGTTACATTTACGTCCCGCTATGGAAGAGGTAGATATGGAAAAAAAATAGTGATATTTGAACTAATCGAACGTATTGCTCCGGTGTTTTCATAGAACTCCCTCGGTGTTTATTTGTTTGCATTGGGTTATGAATTACACGTATGTACGTACGTACGTTTCAAATTTCTCTCTGTTTTTACCTACAATAAATAACTATGTTTTATTTTTATTATTCGTATTCTTTAACGAAGATATGTAGAATGTAAGACAATTATACTATAAAAATAGATGAAGCTGCAAAATCGTTTGCTTCGATCTAATAAATGTTCTGCATTGTAATCGTTTAACTGTTATTCTATAGCAAGCATTTAAAATATGTGAAAGAGTGAAAAATTATATAAGTCGAAGTTAAGTGTTCGAAAGTATCAATTATAAAGGTAGAAATGTGTATTTTTGTTTTATTTAGTTATCTTCTATCGCTGTGTGTATCATTGTATGTTGAATAATAATTAAGTACAAAAATATAGCACAAGGATTTGAACTACTAGAACGTAACTGCTATTTTAGATATTAATGAATACCATATCATTGTTATTACTTAAAAATATGTGTATTTGAATGTAAATATGTATAATATAATCATAAGTTGAAACTGTTTCAAGTAATAGCAACATTGATTCTTACATCCTTAAGCCACGCTTAAAAGTGAGGGGAACACAATCATATTTCTATATAAAATAAATCTTTTGTTTCCACTCCTCACATTCCCTCGCCCATTAATTTACATCCCGTAATACACGTAGCGATCACGCTCGTGTAGCGCTCGTAGCGCCCGTAGCGTGAAACGCTACGCCGTAGCGCGTGACGTCAGCCGGGAGTAACAATCAAAATCTATTATTACGAGCCAGCGCGCGACACGTCAGCTCCAATAAACATTACACAGTTACAAAGTGAACAGACGCTAATTTAAAATGCTATTGATTTTGTTTTTATGTTACATCAGCGACTGCCTGTCACAAGCGTAAATTTATTTATGCTTACTAGACGGCTTTAAAAATTATTTAACTATATTTTATAATTTTAAACTGCATAAATGTTGAAATTGAATGAGGACTGTGCCGGTGTGTTTTAATTACTGTCCACTGGTAGTTGTAATCGGAAACTATCTGCGCTTAAACAGAAGTGAATATTTCTTAGGACATTGCGTTTCTGAATATCCAGGTCATATTGACAAGTCTAATCGACCTGTGTATCTTCAATACCTTTCAAATCGGTACCATGAGATGCGAACAAGCTATATAGCGGCAGAAGTTAATGTGATGCAGTTTCCGAGGCGCACCCAGGAGTAAGAACGATTCATGCTGATTATATACATAGGGTCTTAATGTAATACAAAACTTCCATCTTTATTTGATACTTTGCCTTGAAATTTACGTTATATCCCGTTACAGAAATATGAAAAATGCTTTGTTATTCGCAAAACCTGATTTGATGAAACTAAATTAAATTTTAGATTTAATTAATTATACTGTCCAAAGTAGAACAATGAGACGGTACTTTAATCGAAGATAGAAGTAACCGTGTATAGTAAGAAATGATAGTGATTCTCATGGCCGTAAAAGCACAATGCTCTTACTGAATAGTATGAAATGGCACGGAGCCTAATGGAGCATAATCGTCAGGTGAGACAGATTATAAAAGCTCGTACCGTGAAACTCTACGTCATTCCGCGTGTCGAGTAAAAGTCAAAACCTATTATTACCAGCCAGTGCGCACGACACTTTTAATAATCATTTCATTATTAGATATAAAGTAATAAACACATTTTAAAGACAACCCGTTAATGCTTTTAACACTATCAGGCTTTTTCATATGTTTCAAAAAATTCAGTATTCAAATGAATAATACTAAGGCTTTATACTCGTATAAATTTTTATGAGTGTAAAATTAAATGTTCGAGCAACAAAGAATAGAAATAACAAAAATGTTACGAAAGTAATAAAAAAATATTAAGCTTTACCTTTCTACTTTGTTTTTAAGCACTCACACAACTAATAAAGTTGATTCGTAACAGTGGAATACTGGTTGTATTTATGATATATTAAAAAAGAAAACTAATTAATATGCGCAAGGCATTCTATTATAATAGCGCTCGCCAAAAACCCCCGAGTAGTTAAAGAAACGTGGAAGCCATTGAATGAACAAAGAAGCCTCCAACAAAAAAACTTTTAATTGTTATTGGATTTTCCGGGCGAATAAAACCGCGAATGCCAGATGCTTCCACAGACGTATTAATATGTAAATGGCCAGTATTACGTAAATAATATTGCGAAAGGTGACCGAACGTACTGCATGTAGAAACACAATGAATAAATACGTCGAACATTTCCCACAATACAATTTACAATTGTCTATGGCGCTATTTGTTTCCGTTGCAATAAACTTTCCCATTTCACCTTAAATAAATCAACTGTGTCTTCTGTTAAATCGACCGTTATTCTTTGCTCGTCTGTAACGAACACAAAGGAATTTAATAAAACGTCAGAGTTCTTAATAAATATTAACTTTTTGGCTTAACACTGTGTATTCTTATTAAGTAAGCCAATAATACTTCCTTCCATTCTCGCCTTGGATAATTTGAATTCGTTTGGGAAAGCTTTATGTTAGTTCTGTCCATTCCAACTAATTTCAAGAAATGGCCATCATTCTGTAGACGTTACTGGAACTTCTTCGTTGTTGGATTTACTTAATTCTCTAGTGTTTTACCACTTTCATTGTGAACACCAACTATATCTTCGTACCAAATTTGAAAATAGAGCATTTCTTTTCATATTGCGCTGAACCCAAGCTTAGTGTTGGGGATATCTTTTTTATTAAATTGATGTAAATATAGTATTATTTAGGTACAGTATAGTGAATAAACTGGAAAGGGCTTAAGGAAAATAATAATACTTTTAATGACGCGGTATTTGGAAGCGAACTTGTATTTAAATAATAAGTTGAATAAACTGTACACAACGCGTAGGCATTGTTTCCACCCCATCCACCATATCGTTAGCAATATAAACGTTTTATCGCCATTACGCAAATAAAGAAGTCATTCAGTGGATAATAAAAGTCCCAAATCATTTATTTCTTCACTGACTGTGAATAGTCAACGGTCTATAGAATTGCGCTTTATTATTTTATAATAGAACAGTTATAAATACATTAATAGGTATTAATGTTACGTGATATTAAAATATCATGAATTATATTTCATTTTGTTAATAACCTTAAATGAAATAGAGCGGTATTGTAAAAACATTTTTTTGACAAATTTGTGTTAGGAGTGTTTCATCTAAAGATTTTGGATTGGGTTGGGATTAGGTAGATTTAGATTTTGGATCGTTAGAATAAAGAGTATGATATTATATTTTTCTTGTAGTTATTATTTTCGACATATTATTTTCTAGTCCAATAAAGGAGGCAGATTGCGAGATGTATGTATTTTAAGCATGTCAGCTATCGGACGAGTGAGGATATATTTTCATGATGGCATTTTATTCCAAAGACAAAGACAGCAGCCGTTATATGCTTATATTCTTAAATAACGCTCATCAACATTAGTTTCTTTCAGAATAGCGCTCCACATGCCTACCCAAAGGCGGTTTTGGTCATAACGCCCACGCGCGGTACGTGTGTTGAGCATAAATAACACTAACTGTACTTAAAGATATAATAATTTTGACAATATTTCCACAGACATGATGGCTATTATCCCTAAAGCGGCGACACAGCTTGGCAGAGCGCTCTCATCGTTACCGGAAATGACGCATACCCCACAGTAAAATAAGTAAAAGCTTAATTGTAACCGAGTAACAATTTTGAAAAAGTACATTGAATCACTTTGCAATTGCGTTGCGAAACTTGTAGCAGTATCTGGTAAAACAAGTTACGAAAGTGACTTTAAAAGCGACTTTAGCCCGAAATGTAATAAAAAAGCTTTGAAAGTTAACTGAACTGAAATAAAGTTTCGAACGGTAAGCAGCTCGTATATAAGCGGTCGTCCGATTCCGTGAATCCTTTGTGTTGGACAATAATCATATCAGCTCAATATCAAGGGACACAAGGAACAAGGGAATAGATTAAGGATACATTTGGGCTAGTTAATCGTGTCTTTGGTTGATAGGGCGGCTAAACATGCGATCCCTCTCTCCCTAGTAAATAGGATGGCAACACTACACGATATATTTGAAACTATACGGGATTCACCTTCGAAATATTTTATTATTATTGGCCTAAGTCACCGCGAGCATTTCTTTTGTCATAAACGCGACAACGCTTTCAGGAATATTAGGTGTAATAAGTACTGTTACTTAGATGATTGTAATGCCGTACATAGTAAGTAACAACGTAAATACATTATGTATGATATTTCAGGTCATAGGGGAATCGAAAGAGGCTAAAATAAAATGATTATACATTTTTATTATGCATGTAAATAGTGTTGCCCTATACCAAATACACAAAAATTAATATGCATAAATGACAATTTTAATAATTTGAAAAATATTGTACTAGTGGTTTTGGCCCATTTTTTCCCTTATGAATGCAATTTGGTTCCACGTAATGCACTATTTATAGGAAAATTGCCGCGAGCATTCTGGGCATTTTGCCACAGCAGCGTATAAAATTAAGTAATATCTTATCTTGAATTTTTTTTTATTTCTCTAAAACAAAATCATTGTTGACGTAATTCGAAAGCCCTTTTTCGCGTGTCCGCAGTGTTTTTGGCTACGGTTTCCGCTCACTAATGACACCAAAGGTGGAAATATAATCATGTTCTAAAAGACAGGCGCTTTGTTAAGCGAAGCCGGTCGAATACTTTAAGCAAATGGGCTTTATCTTATCTGACATTACATTATCGCCAATTTTTATCCTGGACAAGGGCTAAATTGAATTCGAATGAATGCCGGTGCGAATTAATTTGAAGTCATTCAAGACGCTAAATATCACTCTTCCCATGAAAAAAATGTTTTTCGACAAGAAAAGATGAAAGAAATCACCGAATAAGAGGCGATAAGGTGCTTTTACTTATTAATTACGTTTATTTTTATTACTATATGGTCACGCCACGTCCTTTACAGAGTAGGCAGAGAACATTCAGTGCCGAATGTTTCTACCTTCACAGACCTGATATGTTTGTTCTATATTCTTTATTTTCATCATACAAGCACGCGGATAGACTTCTGAAACCCTTATCATTAAATATCTGACCTTTTAGGTCAAGATTACCGAATCTCCGGGTCTCTTGGCACCTGTATCCGTCAACATTCACAGTAAACATCAGCATTGAAATTATCACTTCAAATGAAACTGTCATTGGTAATTATAACATTTTGTTGTCCATTTATAATTCATATGTTTGAAACATGTGCATAATTCTCATTAAGCTCTTATATACAAATTTGCAATTTAATACTTGTACATTAATTAGTTTAATGCAGTTTACATGTCACAAAAAAAAACCAATATATGAATATAAATATTTAAAATTACTGAGTTACAAATAATTTATTGTTCTTCGCTGTATAAAAATGTGGAAGAAATAAATTCTTTCTCTCCTGCAACTGCAATTTTCTAAAGTTATATGACGTATTTTTCACAGCGGTGTTTTAAAGGTAATTGCAATATCTAAGAGCAGTCCACGCTACTTGAAGCTGCAAATCATTTTGTTTTTCAGTTGTTACATCCAGAGTCCGACTTTACAGAAAACTTCTAACAAATTCAGCAATCATTTCTACCATGGACGTTTCGGGGCTTTCGACTCCATCCATTAATCTCAACACTATTATATGGTCACAACAGTTCTCCCACGGGGTGAACAGAGAGCATTAAAATTTTTGATTTAATAAATACATTAATTAATTATTTAATGTCATAACTGTTCTTCTACGAAGTGGAGTGACGATATACGCAAAGTGGCCGGCAGCAGTTGGATGCGACGAGCTGAAGATCGAGCTCAGTGACGTGCTATTGGAGAGGCCTATGTCGAACAGTGGACGGAACTAGGCTGGTAATGATGATGAATGATGATGATAACTGCTTCTGTATAATACAACCATTAATGTGTACTTGGTAATTAACGGGTAATGTAACACACAACACAATATCCTACAGGTATATTGCTTTGTAATAAATTACTAATTGAAATTCCTTCCGGTACATTATATCCCATAACACGCCAGGCTCCACTGCACCAAATTATTAAATACATATGTGTGTGTGTATTTATATCTTTATACCTGTGTCATTTATCATTTTATACATTAACTAGGAAATTTTAATTCGGAGTACTATAATTAACAGTATACCCCTTCGGGTACAGACGTGATATTACGTTATGTTAAATCAAAAATTTTCCAAAACGTATATTTATCATAATGGCATGTAATTAAAAATAATAGCATTTTAATTGTAATTATCTAAATTAGTAATGAAATCAAATAAATTATTTATTTTATGGGATGATATTAATGTGATTTTATGATATAAGAAATTGCTTTTGAGCATCATCATCAGCCTACTTCCGTCCATTGCTGGACATAGGCCTCTCCAATAAATGTATATTGTTTTAAGCCCATTTATTTCAGTTTCCATATTATGTTACTTGAATTATTCATGACAATATTATGCATTAGAAATTTCTAAGACATAAAATTGTTACAAAATTAAAAACTGAGACCTAAAATAATAATCTACTCTGAAGATTTTGTTAAAATACGGTAACAATCTTTCTTATTAAACTCTAAACGAATAATTTAAATACAAGTGGCATTAAATAGGACATTAAAGAAGGCTTTAAGTGAAGCCGTAAATTATTTTGCCGTGTTTAAGTCTGCTAATTCCTCTATTTAATCGGATTCGTGAAGCACTCCCATTCATTTATCGTTAAATAGTCATTGGTCATCGTCATTTCATTTAGATATGGGTATATAGAATATAGATTATAGAAATTTTTATGGCCTCAATGTCCAGAAGTGCATTTGATTTCATAAGATAATAGAAGATATACAAACATATATACATAAATACATTTCTTCACGCCAGGTTCATTACGGGGTAGGCAGAAAGCACGGAATTCCGAATATCTCTATTCTTGCCAAGCTGTCGTGCTTCTTCCACATTTACTCCCTTTATACAATCATATCTGTTTTCAGCCTATTTGATCGAGATAGGTGAGCCTAAAAACATTATAATAATATAATTATGTGTAGTAATACATATACATAGTAAATATCTTAAGAGTTTACTGAAATAATTCCACTACAGGATCAAGTTCCGTAGCGCACTATTCCACTTCATTTAACATCTGATTCCTGTCCGTAACTGTACAAAGGGAGTCTGAACACGAATCTCAACAAAATGTAAGTGGACAGCTCAAAGTAAGTAAGTTGTGTAGGTCGCAATAGAGGGATAGCGCAGCACTCTATTACTTAGAGTCCTGCGATGCCACGTACAAAGGCTCATCTGACTTTCATAGCAGTTTCAGAGGCAACCCGTTTTCATATTGTTTAAAGTCAAACGATGTTCAACTGCTTCGTTAAGGACTGTACGATGGTTATATGTACTGTCGAAATATTTTATAATGTAAAGACACAATTCGCCGTTCGTGTGGTAAAATTGGTGTTGTTAGTCATTGTAAATAAGGCAGTAATGTTTAATTCTATCACACGAGTTATTACTTATAGGAGTATATGCATCGAAAACAGTCCGTGTCAGTTTGCAACGTATTAGATTTTAATAAAATATTGCTTGTTCATATTTACAGATTTATTTAACTGGCCCGTTGTTGGTGCAGTGGTTAGTGAACTTGACTATCGCGCCGGGGATCTTGGATTCGATTCCTG
>DWMF01001174.1:0-12080 GCA_018244815.1 Parelbella polyzona | reverse complement strand
ACACAACTGTTTGTGAACTTCAGTTTGATATGATTAAACATTGAAGTCCTGCTCCTGCAGATTAGGTAATTAATTGCCATCTTTAGATTACGTCATGTCTCCATTTAATAACGCAGCAAAAATTTAAGTCCTCTAATGCACTTTTTATCGTCTATTCCATCTTATGGTGCCACTTCAGTTATTCAAACTTGACGTTCCTATCTTTTTTATTACAGAGCCAGGGCATCTAACTTATACGATTGGACAGACATACGGGTGTGCGGAACTGATACTTACTAATCATTGCAACCTTACGTATAATTAACCTACGAGTATACCTAGTACTATATACCTACGAGTATTACTTAGTTCGTAAAATATATATAGTTCGTAATATATATGATTAGTTAGGGGCGAACCGCTCCACCTCGTGTCCTAATGCCAGAAGAACATGGCAACATTTTTAAAGCGGTGCCTAGAAATAAATTTTCTTCTGCTGACATACGAGCAACGATATTGACTCCGCAGGCGAAATCTGACGAAAGTTTAAAACAACGTCAACTCTCGTATACATAGTCTAGTAACATTCTATTACGCTTTTTTCCCATAAAAGTAGCCCAGAGACTAAGTATATCCACGGACTACGAAACGGACACATCTGTTTTGCTTCTTCTACTTTTCTCCAGATTATCACAAATCCCTTTCCATAAGATACTCTTTTAACCGGCGTTCTTTTGCATATACTTTAATTTATGAACAATACATCTAATTATTAGCGGTAGAAGTAATAAATTAATCAATAACATCAAATAGCTAAACACAAAGGTACCAAATATCGAAATGACCCTGCAAAATCCCTCGTGAGGCCCGGCTCCTGGCCCTGCTCCAGTAGCAGAGGCCTGCATGAATAGCGAGCACATGGCCAGCGACGGGAGAGTGACGGCCGCCGTCTGCTGTTGGATGAACAGGTTCAACGCTGAGGCAACATCTTCATACTGTTATGGTCTGATAAGACAATAGTTATATTTTCGAATACCAGCTTAAACGAGTCAATGAGTTTTTGCCTGCCTGAAAATGCCTGGACTGAACCAATACAGGTGTAAGGCTTATTTCTGGTTTGTTATAAATAATATTTTATAGGTATAAAAGGCTACAGACCAAAACCCTAAATAACTAAATAAGCCTAAATTAAAATGTTACCAGGATAATCCATATAATGGAGATAACGCCATCTTAGCGGCACATATAAAATTTTATTTTTTATACGATACTTGGTCAATATGTTGAAAATTATATAAACATTTGGCTCCGAGCTTGATCAGATCAAGCAAACAAACGTCAGATGAATGATTTGCACGCGTGATGATAATACTTCGTTCGATCGATTCGTTCGTTCGTTCGTGTACCTAATAATAACATTCAAACTATAACAAAATGTCAGCAAGGTTAAAAACGGCTCAGTTAACGCAATTTAGTAAGTTATGCAGTCATTATTTGAAAAATAATCCAAAAGATTTTCTAACATTTAGACTTAAACGTTTGTTGTAAAGAAATCGTGTATTTTTTTTCACTTTCTATGCGTTGCAAAACATGGTAAATATTTAGTTCTAAATATCTTAGAATGTCGTAAAAAATTTATATATTTCGTATAAGCGTGGTATGTCAACAAACATGAATACAATTTTACTAGTTTTTCTAGCTTCAATGTAAACTTTGACAAATGCAAGTTAATGTCGATATATTGTGTATGGTAACGGGCACGCGACTTCGGGATTAGCGAGAGTAATCGCGGCATGTGCCCAGCGACAGCGGGCTGACGGGGCAGCGCGCCGCGCCGGGCTTAATACCAGGTGAACGATGCCACTGTTACATTTAATCTTTCACTGATAACCAAAGCGCACCAATTATTTGTTACTCGCTCTTTTTTTATCGACAAATGAATTAATCAAGAACATTTTTGAAACAACCCATCGAGCACACTTCACGATATCGACTTGAGTTTCAAACGCCGACTCGCACCGTTTTTATCGGCACGAAAGAACACTATTTAAAAATTACTTACACTTGCTGGCGTTAATGAAACAAAATATTGTTCGGCCGCTCTATTTACTTTCAGCTAAGCAAATACGAGGGAATTACGGTATAAAAAAGCAAAGAACAAGTTTGTTTCCAAACAAAACTCCACTTTAAGCTCTGCCTGTGCGAATGTAAACACGCCGCGTTTCTCTAAACAAGCGCTTATTCGCGCCGCTCGCTCGCAATTTATTTCTATATGTGCATTAATGTAGCTGTGACCGCCGTCACTAATTTTAAGGTCACTTTATCTTCATATTTAATTATGTAGGTATATATGTACATGTTTACAAACATGAACTGTTACAACTTGTAGTGATGGAACGAGTGATGGATGACTCATACTCAATCTAGCAAATAATAAATTTTGGAAAAATATACGATAAACCAACAAATACGATACAATTAATTATATGTACCGTATGTACCATATCCTTTCGTTGTCTTATTACAATATATTACAATTAATAAATCAAATAGGTACTCAATCTTTGCCAGTGGAGCACCGGCGCGCCGGCGGAGCGACGCGGAAATTCTGACATCCTGACAATTCTGGCGGACGGCGGACTTACGTTTTTAAAGGTATGGGTCTGCAATGACGTTCGAAAAAAGCTGCATGCCGAAACAACCCCTGCAGCTTCAAAATTAATTGTCATAATTTTCAATCAATCAATGGGGATTTGAGTGAGGTTTCTCAATAGAAATCCCCCATCGAAATAGGTAGGTAAATTAATAAAAAATCAATAAGGTACACCGATCGCGATAGTGCGGTGAGCGCTCGGCGCGCGGCGCGCGGCAGCGGGCGGTGCGCACTCCACATTCGAATGACAAAAGCGGAAGCCACTCGATACGCGCTCTAACACAAGCCGGAAACGGTCCGGTGCGCAGGATGCGATTACCACGAGCTCCGACCGCCCCTCGCACACCCCTGAAGCACAAAACATATTTTAAAATTCAATCTATGTCAACGAATGCAATAGTTTTTGCAATCGAGTATTTTATTTCATTTTTTTGTAGTAGCGGAAGCTGCAATGTTCGCTCTTGCGTAATACGGAAGCGTTCACTTGCCTTTCAATTAGATATACAGCGTTCCGTACATTTCTACATCACATTGTCACAGGGCGATGGTATTTGAATTGTGATACATGTAATAAAATAGAAATAATTTTGATTTCATGATAATCATATCCTCGCGTATATTTGCGTACTAATACTCAATAGTGAAATAGTAGAAAAAAAACTAAAAAATATTTTGACCAAAGTACATCAACACGAACACATTTTAATGTGTTTATTTGTTTTATATATTAGGGTGACAGGATCAAACTCTAAGAATGTTTATTGGCACCATATTGAAGATGTGTTTGCTTGTGGCACGACGAGTAACAACAAGGCGGGGCACCAGCCCGCGGGCGAGGCACACAATAGCGACGGGATGTATCCCAGAGTACCGAACAAGACACCCCAATAGAAAACAAATTGACATTTCAATGGCACCGCCCAAGGAACAGGGCATTTGCAATTCAAAGAACCACTTTTAAATAACATAGCAACGTATGGAAATAAGTGCGTTTTGAAAAGGATTTGAGTTCTGAATAGACACGGCCCGAGGGCACGCGCTCCGCGCTCGGGGCGCGGCTGGAGCCGGTGCTGTTCATCGCGCGTCTCTAAACAGAGAAACAGACGTAGGTGACCCCGCGATTTAAAGGTGCAGTACTTAAGGATAATTAAAAAAATCAGCGATAAATGATGACTCATTCATTTAATGCACAGACATAAACATAAGTAGTAACAAATTAAATGACACATAAATTTCATACTAGAGTCCTGTCATAACGCATATAAAATCAGGTTATTCTCTACTGTTTTCTTTGGATATGGTTATTATGTACTTCATGTACAGAAACGCGTATTTGGCTAACATGTTTTAAATATAGTTTGCATTTTGACAAATACCATAAATGGTAGAAACAACGCAGACGCTCGGGTTGATATGATTCACAAACGCCACGTCTCACTATAATGCTGCAACAGTCCTCCGTCAAGCTGAGCGTCATCCGTGCGCCAGGCAGGTAACCCCGCTGTTGATAAATCACGAGCCACATGAGCAGGCGTGACGTGATAAATGGCCTGTTATCCTCGCCTACCAAACGCAGCTCCATACACCCATACAGAGCACCCACACGTATGTTACTTGCAAAGTGCATTAACATCGCAAAGTGGGGCCCCAATAAGTGGCCCCCTATGGAGCTAAAAGCTCTAGCCAACTTGGTACCATGAGCGCGCTAAATATTTATACATAGTCAATGTTGTTTCAGAGCTCAGGTTCTTTAGTCCATTAATGGCTGCGGAAGCAAATTCTTTAACATTTTACAACCTGTTTAAATAATTGAGGTAACAAGTGCACAATCAGTGACTTCAGCTTACTACGTTAGTGTTGTTTGAGGGTAAATCGAACCTAAGACACTACTACCCGGTGGTAGAAAACATTTGAACCCTTTATTTGAAATTTATTACTTGAGGCTCAGTATATAATCAAGTTACATTTTTAACGTAATGTTGCGTCTTTAATCTCCGTAGAGGAGTGTATCGCACGTGTACAACGTTACGTCTAATCGTGGAATAGGTGGTGAGTCAATTGCCATGCACTGGCCACAAATAAAAACCTCGAGATAGTAGGTACTAGGAGTTTTAACTTAGATAAATCCAATACTACCCGAAACGAAGATCGAACCTAGGACCTCTCGATCAGTAGTCGTGCTTACAACGATTTGAACAATTTGGCATTATTTAAAAAATATATTTATAACAACCCGCATGTGTAGTCGGCGTGCCAAGGGCACAAAAACAAGTATGAATTGTAACAAAACTGTGCAAAAATATTTCACCAAAAATATAGCTATGCTTGTATCTATCTGACGTACCAGTTGTTTAACATACGTACTTGACAAAAAATCAATTATTCTCCCTGATACCTACCCATCAAATGTTCAATGGCATTACTAATGTATAATTTTTATGAAGACAGTAATTAAATCCCTTTTAGATACATGCTATTATAAACCTAAGTACCTAATTGCTTCTAAACAATAAAGTTCAATAATAAAGATTCGATGAAAATATTCTTGAAAAATATAGTCAAAAACCTGGCTCGTAACGTTGTTACCGTAACAACAAAGGAGCTGAAAGTATGATACAATTAATCGAGTTAACCCGTTTTTTAAAGGTCAACCTTGCCTATTATCGGTCCAAGGATACATCTAACAAAAGAAAAAGTTTGAATTCATTAGTAAACACACTGTTGTTTAACAATTTTTTATTTTTATAACTTGAAAAGAAAAATGCTTTGAACAGAAAAATTACGTCTTCATCGGAGCAAGTCATTCATTCTAAACAGGGCTTTATTGCTGAGCAGTAAGCAGCTTTCTTTTCATTATATGTCAGTAGCGATAATAGCTAAGTAAAGTAATCGATAGCAGTGATGTCCTAGTGGTTAAGAATAAGGCACACGGGGGTGCTGGGTTCAAATCCATGGCGCACATCTCTTTACAAAAATGCGTTTTAAGTTTAAATATCACTTGCTAACGTTGAAGGAAAACATCGTGAGGTAACCTTAGATCATTTAAAAAAATCTAAGTTGTGTAAAGTCTGCCAACCCACACTTGGCCAGCGTGGCAGATTATGGGCTTAATCCTCTCAATGTAAGAAGAGACCCATATTCCAACAGTGGAATGATTAGTCGATTATTTTTATTAAACTAATCAAATAACTAGTCCGTAACGCTGTAGTTAACGGTTTCGGAATGCGTAGGTATCGATGTGAATACTTGGAATTCAATGGTTTAATCTTTTGTACAGGAAGTGACGGCATTGTACAGATTAAAAGTTAGCTAATAAACAAATTAAAATTAATCAGTTTTCTTAAGAAATTGCCTCGAGTGGATATGAATAGGCACTGCAATATTTTTTATCCTTATATCAAACGATGTATTTACGGTAATAAATAATATAAATTGCAAAATATGTAAATTTTAAATCTTTGATAACATTTCTAAAACATGTATGGGAAGACTAAGGATTTGAAACTTTCGATTTCTATACAAGAAAATTAATTAATAAATCAGAAATATCGACACCAATCTAAATTATTGCTAGAAAACTAAAATGATTACTCAGAAGTGGTCGCTGTGCTCACTGCAAAGGATTGCTCATCTTGACTATATAATTAAACTGTGGAAATGTAAACTCAGATCCAAGAATGATGACTTTTATACTTATAGGAAAGGAAGAATGTTTTTACCTGGCTGTTTATTTGTGTAGCCATAGATATATTCAACAATCGTTTATGTATAACTCATTCAAAACACAAGTCTTCGCGGCAACATGGGCTTAAAGTGCGTATAAATTGAGTTTAATCCGCGCTATTCATAAACACTATTTAAATGTAAAATATGCAGTCAACCGAACACCTTGAGTCCATTAAATAGCCTACTCCCAGAATGTGGCTATCACCGTCTCCACGTTATCCGAAAGGGATCGATTAACGTTCTTTTAATATGTTATATTAACTTTCCGATATAAGGGCGAACAGCAGCTCATACGAATCGTTTGTTCGGCTGTATCAAGTCTTATAATAAAGTTTTATGTTTTAGTATCTTCTATGTGCATTTGCAAATATATTAATAGTATTCATATACTACTAGTGTCATTTTATAATCTGTTACTACCGAGTAAGATTATAATCAATAAAAACATACATCTGGCTAAACAAAAAATGGGCACTAAACAAATGAACAAACAAAATGTGTTACGATTTAACAAAAAGTGTAACAATGTCCCCAATATTTTAAAATGTCACTTAAAAGGCCACTTGAGAAGTGGTCCCATATAAATCTTATCGGCCGGAAAGCGCAGTGTGATGAGACCTGATGACAGCTAAACTATGCTCACATGGTACACACTCACTGAAAACAATCACTCGTTAACTTTAGTTGTTGAAAATATAAAAAAAGGTTCAAAATGATGTGTAGATTAGTCACGTAATAAAAAGTCATAACATACCATCATTTCTTTCCTCAAACGAAGAAGCAGTGGAAAATAATAAGTTTCTGCAGTTAAAAAAATTATACAATAATTATAAAGAGTATATCGACATGTAGGTCGATATTAAAGCCTTAATAAGCCAATGAATAGTGCACAATTTTGGACATCAGATTAAATTCGCCATTCCACTACAATACACAAAGAAATTCGTTTTAATTTGTTAGCACAGCTACCCACAAGATGAAGGCGGAACCAATTTTCTCACTTAATAGGATCTGTTAAATGAGATTCTCAAGAATTTTTATAAACTTAAGGTCCTCATCAAGCGTCCTACTCAACTTGTCAAACTTTTTGTATATACATTAAATTCTTTTCTAACAAGCTTCAAGGTCCGTCAACAATTATATTTTTATCGGGTTGACACTAATTATACTGGAATCAAACATCGTCGCTGTCTGTTTAAGCCGAAAAGTAAATGGTCTCCATAAGTAATTGCCGAATTTCTTCGAAAAAAAAACCCTTATAACATTTGCGCCGAAACCGGCCTGCGTTTTTAAGGAAAGTACCGAATGTAAAAGAAGGAAGTCGAACTGTAAACTGTCTGCCTACCTCATAACGAATCTATTTTGCGGATATGATAATAATTAATAACTTATGTTTGATGAGTAAAACTGAAATGTATCGACATACCGCGCTGGCAACACGTGTCCTGCTTCCGAAACAACCGCCGCAAACAACTTTAATGCCTAATCGCTTACGAAATCCATTGCTGTCCAATTACGTAACATCGCAAGTACGAGCCGTGCCGCTAAAGAATGGATTTGAAAATTTCCCACGTAACAGATCGCCTTAGCCATTGACAATACCCTAACCATTGACTTCACTCTTACGTTGACCGCACAACAATACCTATGCTGTCAATAAGTAACGCACTAAATGATAATTTGTATACGAATGAGTTATTTGAAGCTTTCGGTTTTTTATAATAGGTGAAACACGGGACTGCTGCCTTCCCCTGCATAACCTTTCAAGGACTACAGGGAAAGCATTTTATATTGTATAGTTTCGATATTTCTTCAATAAACAATAAGCAAATCTTTAATCGATTCTGTATCAATACTTGTACTTGACAATTACGTTGTTAATTACTTGAAAGAAACAGGTATTATTCATTCCTTTTTTGTATAAAATATATCAGAGTCAAATGTAAATGATAAGGAGCACGCCCGCTACTTCTCAATCAAAGCCCTTGTTTAATGACACGAGCGTTACACAAAGCCGATACACAATGAGGCCGACATGTGTTAAGTCACAATAAAAATCAATTGGATACTCCAGAAGGCGGGCCAACAACACATTTCACATAGCGTTTTGACGTCGTCATAAAAGAATATTACTATAAGCGGAAGCCTTATAACATTGTATACATTAGGGGCACTTTAATTTTGCGCAAACAACTTTGATACTACTTCTGGTCGTTAGTAGATCTAATATTACTGCGCCGCGGCCTACTTTTGTTATATAAAAAAAGTAACAGCCCGTAATTCTGACAAGCGCAACATCTACGGGAAGGTTAAAACAGTATTACCTTCATGCAAAATAGCGCTTAGGAAGATGTTACGCAAAGAAGCGAGTTGTAAGATATAACGACAATATTTTTGTTCATTGATTTTAAAAATCTACCGGCAGTCAATGTAGTGGTAGATATACCAAACTGCTCAGTCGGTGGTCCTAAGTTTGACTCTCGCCTCACCCAAGGTAAATAGGGTAATAAACACGAGTTCTGGTTTCAAATTGTGTAAAATTATCTATGTATATGGGTAGTATTTAGATATCTTTTTTGTATGTTAAAAACGATTGATAATGACCAAAGAAAGTAACAAATGTCCAAAACCAGCGTGCATTCATCCGTGATGGGTTTTCAGGAAATTATAAGCACAATGTTATATAATTTCTAGACAAAGCTGATACGAGAGAAAGTACAAAGACTAAGATTGAAAATCGTTTCTACTAAACATTTTTTCCTTGACTAATGAGTATTCTACCGCCCAGCGAGCGGCAAAGAGCGTCGTTGCAGTTTTATTTTCAATGAAGCACATGTTTTAATTAGACTTACATTACTATTCACAGAATATATTCGTACAATACTTCTATAAGACGCATAAATAGAAAAGTATTCAATCCATTGACCGTTAAGGATTTTCGATGTAGCAGGAAAATTTTAAGACCGATAAAGTATAAATTTGGATGTGGGCGCATGCTACAAACAAACAAACAACCTTCGTTAGTTGGAAGCTACGAAGGCGTAAGACTTAATTCTTTATACCCAAAAAAAAGTACACGTAACTAAATAAGTTACAGTTACTAATAATTTAACTGAACTACAAGATGTTATCCGGGGATCTGATGGCTTTTCTACACTTTGCGAAAAACTGTGAGGGCCGTCTATGACCAGCTGTGGATTGAGGCTGATGACGTTGATGATAATATTATCTAACACGATACAGACAAAAAATATGCCTTCAACACTCTCCATAGTAGCAGTGCAAGCAATCAAGACTAATTAGGAATAACGATCCTCTCGCGTTTGATTATCTGACAGACAAATTTGCCATCCCAAATATATATACTCATTTTCAGACGTAGGTACATATGTATTATATATATGTTATGCTTGTAACAAATATCCAACCCTCCTCTGTTTTACACTGAGCTTATTAAAAGACTATTGTCCGGCTTATCGAGTGGTAGCCGGGTTCCAATTTCGGACAGTCATCGATGTGATCCGATTATGTTAATTACGTTACTGGATGAAAGGATGTCATGCAAGCCTTCAGTGTTGACGTCGGAACTCATAGCTGCGGTTTCATCAAGTGAACGGTGGTCGTTTAAGTTATAACCATGATTAATTCTTACAAAACTGATGATGATGTACCTTTATTTCGTTCTATTGTTGAACATGCGTGTACTTTCATCATTAAAAAGGTTAATTCCGTAGTCTACACACCAGGCCAAGTTCCTGTTATTAGATTTCACTCTCTTAAGAAACATCACGGAAAATATAAGGCACTGTAAGTTGCTTCACGATATTTCACATCACGAAGAACCCTACAGACTCATTAAGAGCTCCCTAATATTCTCTAGGGCTTATGTAGTCTGCTAATGTATATCTGATCAGCGGCGCAAACTATGCCTTTAACCCTCCTAATTTTAAAAGGAAACCCTATTAGACGTTACTATTACTTTTTACTTTACTATTGTAAAGTTATAAAAAGATGATGGGGATATGACAATGATTAATTTTAATGCAACGACAAATCGTTGCGTTGAAATTAATCGTGTTTGATTTTTTAATTGCATTTATGAGGACACAACAGAAAACCAATGAATGACGTATAATGCTAACCCAACAGCGACAGGTCACCAGTTTCTATGTAAATAGTAACAGTTACCGTAAAAATGCATTGTAATCGAGCTTTCCAGTAGAGGCAATGACTTCATTCAGAAACAAAAACAAATCGTAGGGCAAATTGCTGTAAGCAGCACATTCCTTTCATTAACATAATTTGTTACACGTGCGTATCGAACGAGGAACTTAACTGCCTTCATTCGTTCACAACTTACATGAACAAAACGCTTTGTGTTCCAATGACGTCATAGGATACGAAATTTAAAAATAGAACTAGAGCGCCTTTGTTTGTTGATTTAAAAAGTTATGTAGTTTGTTTTTAAACGCGCCCCGTTCAATGAGAGTTTTTGACAGTTCGAAACTAAACATTACATTTATTGGGCAATAATCTCCCAGAGCTTAAAATCATATTTGATGACTTTTGAGAATGGCCCTTTGTTACATGCGGTTATTGTCCTGTTTTACAATAGCCCCGTCAATGTAATGACTTCAGTTTCTTTTACGTCACAAATATTACCAAAACACTGAATGCAAACATGTGTACGGTATTACATAATGCTATTATGCATTTTAAGACCGGAAGACATCTCCTTTACACGTGTATTAAAAGCAAATGATCTTCGGGAAATTTAGACTTTAAAGACTACCTTTTACGGTCATTTATATTACTATATGTGGTTTATCTTAAACCAATAATTTATTTAGTAGCATGATTGATTCCACTAACCACGTACAGATGATCATTAGGAAGTACTAATTAAAACTGTTTGAGCAGTCAATTCGGGCTACGTAAAAACAAGGGCTCCCCATTAAAGCGCCAACAATTTCCTGCGCGCAACACATTTGTGTATGCGTAACGACATATTTATTACTAGTTTATTTATATTAGGGCTCCAAGTGTCGGCGGCTATCGCGGCGCGGGTTATGAGTGGTGGGCTGTAAGATAAACTTCTCAGGCGTATACGTGTCAGGAATATGCAGATATTTCCGTGATGTTGTTTAGTCGTTAATAAAACTGTATATGAAGCAGCATGACTTGTCAGAACACTTATTCTCAATTCGTACGTGTTAAAAAAATGTATGATCACTGAAGTGATCCAGGCTTATTTCATTTAATTAATGTTAATGTTTTTTATCGATTTAAAACAGTTCAATAAGTCTGCAATAAGCAAAACGTAAAATTCAACATTTAATCATTTAGCTTTACTAAAGTTCACGAATAAGCATTGGTTGGTTGGGAAGGGCGGATGGAATGGAAAATGTTGATTCAGGAGTAGATCAAAATTACATTTGCAGATCGAGTCGCAAACCAAGAGCTAATGTACAATATGAGAGTATCAAATAAGATAAGCCCTACAATATCAGCGTCTTTAGCAGGCTACCTAATCTATTTCGTGAGTCTTGAAGTAAACACTAGTTACATGTTGCTAGTTATACGGAATGTACATAGAAGTCTTACAAGAATATTGCATATATTCATATATATATCATTTAAAGCGCTCATAGCCCCGACAAGCTTGCAGATCGCAAACATTTTGCAAAATTAAGCAACACTGAGCGCCGTCAACTCGGTAGTA
>DWMF01001173.1:0-12083 GCA_018244815.1 Parelbella polyzona | reverse complement strand
ACCTGAACACCTTCGAGTTCATAAAAAAAATTCTATTAGATACGTGAAGTCTGACAACCCGCGCTTGGCGAGCGTGGCTTACTATTGCTTTAACCTCTTCATTCTGAGAGGAGTTCCGAGTCCCGCAGTGGAACGACAAAAAGGATCCAAAAAATCAAGTACTTAATTATGACAATCATAAAATGGTAAAAACCAGAAATTTTAAGAACATAATTTCAACTGTATTAAATACTCCTTAAATAGTAAGTGGTTTTTCCTCACATTGTGGAAGCCCAAGACCATATTGAAACTGAAGATCGAACTCAGTGGCGTTCCATTGGAGAGGCCTATAGCCAGCAGTGGACGGGAGTAGGCTGATGATGATGATGATTTATTGATTTAATTAATAACAGCTTTAATTGTTTTCAAATTACACGTTACTTGTTTTCAGTATTTTTAATTTTGACAAATTTTCAATATCAATGATTCAAAAACGTACTTTTTATAAGCATAAGTACAAAATCGCAAAAACACCTGCACGTCTTAGACTTTTCAATAAAATTCTCTAAAGCGTCAAAAACTACCAATACGCGCCTGGCCAGTAATCCGTGAAACTATGAAAACGTTGACCGGTAAACTGCTGGACGTGGGCCTTACTTAAGGGGTTTTTGTCCAGAATACCAACGCCGGGCTTGCAGGTTTGGCGAAATTGACGGGGTGAAATCACCGGCGGGCGGTTAACCCCCGAGACCGCCCCGGGATATTCGAGGCCTGTAGTCTCATACTCATGCGGCGATATTCACCGCGGGTCTGAACAACCTCAGCTACTGCTTGGGGATAATGTCTTACTGTTTTGTACTTTATATATTTTCTTTCGAATTATCTCGTATTATTTTTATTATTGTTTTTTTTAACTGTTACACAACAGCCACGACTCATGTGACTGGCTCAATATACGAAATAAAAAAATACAAGTTCCGTGATGATATAAATCCAAAATTACATGTAATCCTTAAGTGGAACACTATGACAAATGCGTTCCAGAAATGTAATGTCATGGAACTAACAGCTGAGTGCTGCCAACGACTTATATATTATTATACAACATTATTGTGGCTGATCCGTTAGTCTAGTAGTTACTGATCCCGAGTTCTGAGTGGGGGGTTTTAGGTTCCATTCCAATTCAGGATAAATATTAGCTTGATGTGGCCTCGTTAGTCGATTGTCTGCAAGCCCGTCTGCTGATCGAGAGATCCAGAGTGCAAGTCCCGAATCGGGTACTGTTGTTGGATTTTTCTAACTTAGAATTTCTAGTAGAAATTTCTGGTAGTGCCTCGAAGTCGGGATTTATGCCCGGTGTATGGTAATAAGCTTACCACCTCTACCATTGTGGGACACAACTGGTGAAACGTGGGAGTGTACTACACTGCTCTGCCTACCCATTCAAGAAACACAGGCGTGATATTATGTTTTTTTACATAAAATTACCTGCATCTGTAATTATTTATAAATCTACATAGGTAGGTACACATTTATGGTGTTAACCAATCCTTCTAGTTACCAGAGGTTGCTCTGCTTAGTGTTACGATCTTATATCCGCACGTGAGTTGCAGCAATATTTTAAATATATTAACATACTTTTATTATTACATCTATACAAAAATCTTGAATATTTCCTAAACAAAATTTATCATGTCAAGTTCGTTTTCCCAATTATTACGAAACTGAAACACTATCTGATTATAGTAAAATCTTTATTAGATCATCTTCATTAATTTTTGTTTCCTTCACTGGCAAATACATATTTGTTGTAATTATGTCGAAATTATTACAGCGATTTGTTAATCAAGTGCCGTAAGCGCGACTCGCGCGACACGCGCGCTATTCACAGATCCTGCGATCGACCCCTCGGGTCAAACAGATATTATGTTATTGGGCTTTCCAAACTTTAATTTCCCAGTAGTAGCACGAAGTCCAGATCTCTGCCCGGAGTATGCAAATAGTATTACGCTCTATTCCACAGTGGAATGTATAATATAACTAGTAAACTGTGGGAGCGTACTACACACTCCTCTATCTACTACTTTAGAGACGTTTTGTTATGTCACATTAATTAAATTATGTGATGTTCATTCACATTTTTAATTAAAAGTAGAATTTAGTTTTATTTCGATTACTATGTAGGTACATACCGTGATAGCAAATGACGTGCGACCCATGGAGTACACTGATCTAGAAGTTTCCTGTTAAATTGAATTTATTTCAATTTCTGGTTAAATATACTGGTTTCTGCTTAAATGATGGCGGAACCGAAATTCTCCAAAACTCGTGTGGGTTTATAAAGAGCAGTATAAATATAAAAGCACATTAGGTCTGTAAGATTATAATTATTTCGCTTTCGATATTCCCTGCTTACACTGAAAGGTATCTGTCGTAATGATATAATATTAAAAAACTACTCGTGTACCATGGAACGCCACGCTGCGGTAACCAAACAACACCATAACGCGTTACATAAAATTCGTAAACGGAGCGACGCAGTGACGCGCGGCAATGGCGTTGTGCAACGGTCATTATCTCAGTATCGCGGATTCGGAAGCGATGCAATACGGTCAGTAGACTGTAAACTGACCTTTATTAAGCTTTTGATATAACCAGTTATTGTTCCGGCACACGAAAATATCAATTCTTGTATTGGATACATACAAAATGTACCTGTATCCCATAGAAATAAGAACAGACCAATTTATTAATGGAGACTAAAGTACTAAATTTGCAAAGACGATTGTAGACTCTACTCAATAGCCTCCACTATTGTAGAGACTATTGTAGATATTATTTGTAATTATGTAGTGTATTGTACACAGGAGTCATTATTTTTCATTTATATACATCTGTTTGTCTTGCCTTACCTTCATGATTAATATTAACCACCCTTTTACTATTCCACTAATTTACACTAATCTCCTTGCGTAATTAAAATATTAACGGCGTAGTCAACCACGCGGGCCAAGTGTGGATACCTTCAATATCCTACGTTGAATTGTTTGACATTGCATGCTGATATTAGCCAAACATGTCGGTACTTTCAAATTTATAAAATTTTTGTAGCCATATTTGACGCAATACATTATTATTACTAATTAATCTTATTAATATTTAACGTTAAAATACCGTTTCATTTTTAATTACGAATTTCTAGTGAACATTCCTGAAACGGTATCGACAATAGTCACGAGATTGTTACTATAAGATAATCCAATCTTAAGTCGATTCGGTAAAACAAATTGTTATGTCTTTATAAAAAACTTAAACAAAAAAAATTAAATGTTGTCGAGACACTACATAACAAGAGCAGCAAAAAAAGTTGTTATGAAAGAAATTGTTATTGTTAATGTAAGTATGAAGGTCGTCACAGATGGAGCTATAATATAATATGTATATTATAGCAAGGCATATTACGATTTATTACGAAATATTTTCGATAGTAATGCTCGCTTGACCGTACATGTAGCTATAATATATTATGAGTTCCTTATGTCATCGAAACATAAATAGATATAACAAGATAAGTCTGGGTATAGCAAGATATATTACTGTGCAGATAGTAGCCGCAAAAACATATTATAGAATAACCTCTATTGGTGTAAATTTTCCATAATACGTTATACCATCGCATATTAATACATATTATAGCTCCCTCTGTGACGGCCTTAACAAACTATATTGTGCAGCCTTTACTAAAACATGCAATATCCTTGACATTTTCTTACGTCTATTCACGTGCAGTAGATTGCAATTAACAAACAAGAATTATAAAAGCAATGAAAAAAGCAATTAAAACGTGGTGGATATGGTCTCAAATACAGTAATTTAAGTGAAATATATTATATAAATTAGAAGCAAAATTAACATAAGCTCTTGAAGAAATTGAGCAGAGATATTCTATATCTGTATATGATAGTTTGGCTTGATACAGTGGTTACAAGCGCGACTACTGATCAAGAGGCCCTGAGTTCTCCGGTCTCTCCGATCTCCGAGTCGGGAAAAGTATTAAATTATTGACTCACCTACTATTCAATGGTGGGGTGTATAAGATAACTGGTGAACCGCGGGAGTGTACATCACTTCTCTGCCTACGGAGAACTATAGGCGTCATGTTATGTTCCGTCATGACTTTTTGTTATAAGTTGGTTTCCTATGTTAATTAATAAGAATATACTCTGCAGTATTATAATTTCAATACGTTTGTTGCGTCTCACGAGAAATCAGAATAAAATGTTTTTTAATCAGCACTTTTATATTTTGACGCGTATCGCAAAATCAATTGGGCTCAATGGATTCGAAAAAACCTTATCAATATCAATGTAGTGGGAACAAAAAAAACATTAAGTTTATAAAAGGGCAGTTTTGTATGTACGTAATATGTACATACAAAACTGCCCTTTTATAAACTTATTGACTTAAATGAGAATTAACTTGGTTACACAAAATTGGGCATAAAAGATAATAAATTAAACGTTCATGGATTCAGTAATTCAAGCTTTCATTCGTTTATTAGCTCATTCATTCATCCATTCATTCGATCATTCATTAACATGCTTATATTTGATTTACTTACAACAACTGCCGTATTGTGGACAGATCAGAACAAAAAGAGTAATGCGATACAAAAAACAAGTCAACAATACCGTGTTACTGAGAACGGAGTCGGAAATGATGGTGCAGTTAATTTAAATAGTTTGATTATAATTAGACATGATGACTGTGACTTGCGTCTGAAGGTGTAATTTCATCTTTGTTTTTTTATTGCATTAGCTGACAAACAGGCAAACGACCACCTGATGTTAAGTGGCCACCATCGCCTATAGACATTACAAAACCAGAGCCATTGCTGACGCGTCGCCAGCCCTGCAGGACTCTATTGACGCTAGTTTTAGTACACGGTTTAAAAACTCACCATCTATTCCATGGGACTTAGCGTAACTGGTGAAACGTGGGAGTGTACTTAACACTTTTGCCTACCCCTTCGGGGATTACAGGCGTTATCTTACGTTTAAAATGGTTAACAAACATTATAAAGTCAACTTTATGTTAAGGAAAATATGAAGAGAAAGTAATACGAACTACAAATTACGACAAACAGTTGAGATCCACTAAAAGAGTTACAACCGTGAATTTATGTCAATAGAGGTTAGGTCACTCAGCCAATGGCCGACCAAGCCTAGTATTACTTAATTATTTATGATCTAGCAATGGTCGAAATTTGATCGTAATTCATTCGTTTTTTTAATTACAACATTACTCAAATTTTCATGTAAAAATATTTATACATGTATAACTCTCTAAATCTCTATTTTGGGAACTGTCTAACCACAAACTATTATGACTGGCATTAGCATTATGACAGTAAGCAGTGATTTTTTTATTTAATTTCATGCATTTGTAACCTATAGACATTCTAGCTTTCTGTACCCCTTCTTTACATTACTCTCTGTCTATATATATTACCTCAAGCCACCTTCCAGTCATCTGTCACGACAATTAACAGAGCTAAGAATAATTCAGCACTAAATTAACACTATGTGCCGCGCAATTTACGAAACTTTGCACAATGACAGCAAAACTTAATCGGTCATTCTAAATCTTGACAAAAATTCAGTTATTTCAAGTTGTTTTGCTGATCTTATCTATAGTGCATTGTGTATGCATTTCAAACATTTTTGTCAACCCTCGTATATCGTAGAACTCGAAACTGGGTAGCACGTACGTGTCAAGGATACATATGTGCTTGATTGTACTGTTTAACGTTTTCCCATCAACACTCTAATTATGGGCCACAACTAGGTTACATTGTTTCAAACAATCGTACGCTAACAACATATTGTGAACAATAATGAGATATTTATTTTGTCTGTGACTGTACATTGTACAGGTAGACGAAATACTTTGATAAAACTTTGCCATTTAACTGCGCAATAAATATTACAATATTAAAGAAAAAATGTAGTCGAAGCTCCTTATTTTAAATTCCAAACATACATTGAGATTATAGAAATGTGGAATATGGAATAATCATCTATATTTATTGGGCAAGCTTGAATTCCAGAACTGCGCAATCTGTGAAGCGGTTAGAGATATTCACCATGTGTTGTTGGAATGTAATCGGATTGCGGTAGAGAAGAAAACAATAGTATACCCCGCGAAATGATGTAGAATTTTATGATTCGGTGTTGCCCTTTCCTCAGTCAGGGTTGTCAGCAAGACTATGTGGATTTAAATTAAGTAGAACGTAATATATTTAAGTCATTATTTAGTAAGTCGGAACGCTAAGTTTTATTCATGGGAGTGGCATAGTCACAAACACAGCGAGGAGCTAAGCCCTGCGATCATCAGCCCGCCTGCCCAGAGTGGTGATTACGGGCAAATCCTCTAATGGTGCAAACCACTGTGCGGAATCAGTAAGTGACAAACCTTATAGGATGAATTCAAAGTTAGTTACGGACAAATCGTCCATGTTGTGATTAAAATAATTCTTCCGTGTCGATGACGGCTTGACTTGAGCAATGTTTTAGTGAAAGTAGTTATATGTGAAATGGTTTGTATATTTGTGTGTGTGTGTGTTTGTTATTTGACGATTTGCTTGACTTCAGACAATAAATGGAGGGAAATTCTCGAAGCCTAGCGATAAGTATATTATCTATGTGTTTTGAAACTTTAAACCACATGAGACGGCTATGCTATATAATTATAGACGGCTATTAGATTTGAAGCTCTCATGCCGAGGGTTCTGGGGTTTGACTCCTCGCACCACTAGCTTTATAAAGTTTTGTGATTTCATAAGATTAGGTGTCACTTTTATTGCAAGGGTAGTGGTTAATGACGAAGTACTGGAACAAATAGAGAAATTTATAGGTATATATTCGAGGTGGTGTCCGCTTAGGATGAGAGATACACTGCGGAAACTAAGAAACGAGTTACTGTTGGGCATAGGAGGGCGGAAGGAGCGTTGGATAAGCTACTGTCATGTCAACGTCCCACCCAGTGCGCGAGTTCAAATCTACACATTAGGTTTCTTAGGTTGTTGGCAGAGAGCATAGAATGTAAAGTATCTCTAAGTATAGAGACCTAACGTGCTTCTTCTACGTTCATCACTCTCATCATACCCGCACGCCGGTTTCGGAGACTTCTAACTCTCGAGCCAGAACTACTGAACACTAAAAAGCAAAATTGAGTAACTGTGTGTAAGAAAAACAAACCAGTGTAAATTTTTTAACTCTTTAATAAACCTTTTTTGTGCCTTGATAGTGGTAATAATAAGATATGATCTTACGCAATACTTAAAGCCAGGTTTCATTACATTTCCCTAATTCTACAATTTTTCATTTTGGGTTGCTATTACACAAAATACAGGAAATTAAGAGTTTTATATAATATCCAAATATTTAAAGGAAATTTTTAAAAAAACCAATGTCTACATAGTACACAGCATCCCTCGTTGTCACAATTCAGTCCTGATTTTTTGTATCTGCAATACGCCCTTATGAAATTCCGGTTCTCATTATTTTTTATTTCAAACGTATCGGTAACAGATTTACATTGAGAACTTAAAAAACCTTTTTCAGCAGTGACATATTTTTATAGCTAATTATATCTATGAAAATGATTTCACAATAATGTGTGTCCTATGTCCTATAGAACTGTAATGAAAAATACCTAATAGAATCAAGCATATGTGTATGTATATTGAATCTCCTCGTTTTATTCTAAAATTCATTTGCAAAAAACTTTCTACAGCGTATGATTTACAAAATGGAAGAGGGTTAAATAAAATTTACACTGGCTGAACACAATAATCGTGCAATTACAAAAAAAAAAAGTTAACACACAAGGTTCTAAGACGAGTAACTAATAATGCTAATGTACATAGATCGAATAACCATGTTTAAAGTAATATGCCATTCAAGCCGAAGTGAGCAGGCATGTAAGTTGTATGTTATTTCGATGAAAAGTAATCAAATGTTCAACATATTGTAACACAGCTCTCATCTTGCTGCACGTTAGTGCACAGCCAAGTTGCAGCACATATTTTTTTAAATCTTCCTTTAAATCGATGGACCGTATACATAACGTGCAAAATTATTATTAATAAATGTACACCTACACGAAAAATGTACATGCATGATTCAATCCCCAAATAAATTTATACTTATATATATTTATAACGATAACTTATTATGTATTTATTTCTACGTGCATATCATATTGAGCAGATTTTCTTTTCTTCTCTTTATTTACAAACATCAATAACAGTGTTTTAAGCATGTTATGTTCTGTCTCTTTCCCCCATAATCGATTTACAACACAATCGAAAGAGATATAACGATCCATAGCTAAAACATTGCTACTACACTCTTATGAATATATACATACATATACATATATCTGCATTTAAATTGCAATTTGTCATAAATTTTATGTGCCATTTGAATTTATAGGTACGTCGTTTTTTAAAACTAAACATTTATTAACACAATCAAATCTTATATACATTTAAAAATAATTACTATCACATTTCTAAATTATACACCTTAACGTTAATGAATCAGCTAAGAAGAATCAATAGAGTCTAAGATGAATCACACGAACAAATCAGAAACATCAGGGAAACAGTTCTTTATAAGTGAACTTCGATGTAATTTTATTTGCCATTTCTGTGAACAGATCGGCGAGACTGCGCTCCAGGACCGGACTGATTTCTTGCAGGAACACTTGGGAGTTCTCGTTTATGATCCTGTTGGTGGCTGGCCCGAGAACTGGATCGCCGTCGAACAAATTGGTCAGGTATATAGATGACTGACCAACGCGCAGTTTCACTTTGAACGGATCGAAATTGAGGTACTCGTCATCTCCACGCTTTTCCTTGTGGCCTCTCATCGTGACATTGCAAGCGTAGTCCTCTGTAATGTGAAAGCGATTCTTATATCATTAAACCAGGTTCCTCATGGGTAAGTAGATCACACTGAGTGCCATAAATTTCTATTACTATGTATAAATATGTCGTATCGTGAGCAAAGTGATTTTTATCATCATCATCATGAGCCTATCTCAGTCCATTGCTGGTCATAGGCCTTTCCTAAGGACCGCCATCGCTCCTTGTCCTAATTCTTGTTCATATCAATGTTATTATACTAAAATTTAATTCTTATTATAAACAAGTGGTGATAGCCTAGGCGCCTGAGATTTCCGCTTCTCACTCCGGAGGTCTAAAGTTTAATTCCTAGTGCACATCACTGTCGTTAGTATTGTCTGCTTATCTAAAATTAAACATAACGCTCTAAAACGGGAGAGAGAAGTCTCGTGACGAAACTGACATACTTTGCATTTCTCCATAAAGTTCTTGGCAATTGGACAGCTTCGTAAAGGAAGGCATTAATTATCCTCACTGCGAAGGACTGGATTGAAACAGGCTGATGATAATATTCTTCTTAACTCAGTTGGCCATGTCGACATTTCGTATACTTAATGTTTTAATTAGATCTCCGTAAATTAATGGTAATAAAATAAATTTAATTAAAATACAATTGCATATCACGCAATATTATTGAGTTTGTTGAAATTTAAGCTGATCTATTAACGTTTAGCTCTAAAATTTAGTATTCGATAGTATTTCATCATCTTCATCATAATCAACATCATCATCAGCCTGCCTCTATCCTGTGCTGGTCACAAGTTATTAAACATTGTTTCTCACGTGAATATTTAAATTCCTCAGCTATTTTTATTATTTGCTATCATAAATATTTTACTTATATACATTCACCAGCTATGTGAGAAGGCAAAAAGTACAGCTTTATTATTATGGTCTTAACGTCACGCCTGGTCCTCACAGAGTAGGCAAAGAGCACAAACCGGCTCTTGGTGTCCTGTGCAGGCAATATTATAATAATAATGACATAAGATATACGTACTGAAGTGCCCAGTGATGTTCCCCCTGCCCTGGAGCCGCAGCAACAGCACGTGGATGTCCATCTTGTACTTGCCGTTGAAGTCCAGCCGCGGCAGCAGCAGCTTGAAGTCGAACCGGTTGTTGTCCAGGTCCGATCTGGAATTATTGATGAACAAAGTTTCTAATTAGTATACGTAAATAACAGTGGAATAGTAAAAGGGTCTAGGAAGGAATAACTACATACATACTCGTATGTCATGAAGTGTAATATGAAATCTCAAATGTCAAGTAATAGCCCTAATACTTTTATTCATTATAATTTATGTCGATTTTTAGATTAAGTCACGTATCATGTAATTAAAAAGTATATTTAGTACTCGTGTCTCTCTGCCTACGCTATAATGGACCTAGCGAGACGACAATGTAACAATAATACATTATATATATATATATATATATATATAAGAATATGACACGACACACCCCTGTTAGCAATAAATTAATTTGAATTATAAGTTTTGACGATTCCATACTAAATAAGATATACGTACGTAATACAGTAAGTGATCTCTACAATATTATATTAATGACCTAACCTGCCCCATAAAAGACCTGATGAATTTATTAAATAATAATAATATGAAAAACTGCTTACTTTAATTCTTCAATAATGAAGTTGCTGGGACCCCTCACTTTGACGTCATTGACTACGGCAGTCAGCTTGGCGCCCTGCGGTCCCCTCGCCAGCGCGATCTGCCCCAGGGACAGCGGCTCGATCCCCGGCACGTCCAGCTCTGGGATGCCCTGAGAATGAAGTAAAGTATGATTTATTTAAACATAAAGTATGTATCACTTTGAAATAAATAAAATACATCGAGTATGAGTAGGTTCGAGTACAAACAAGTAATTTATTTTCTATAGAGTACGTTTTTAAAATTATTAGGTACGACATTTATTACGTAAAATGTTTCAAAATTATAAAATAATATAAATGTATGCTGGTATTAATATAATTAAATAATTATTAGAAGGTACTTTATATATTAAGGATTAAAAAAACATCTGTTTATCCGCATTAGTAATTCTGAAACAAAAATGCATTTATACTAAATAATTTAATTATTATATGAAGTTAGGTGTGGTTAAAATTATACATTTCTTAGCCCTGATAATAAATTTTCGTAAATCGGAACGATATTACGATTTAGTTTCTAACAGGTTTTTTCTCATTCTAGTAAAATGAAAATTTGTCGAGTACATTTCATCAACGTTTTTTTGTGTAGGTGAAAAAGATATGTTATCTATAAGAAGACATTTTAGACATTTTAGAAGAACGGGCAGGCGTGGCTATATGATAATAACAGTTTTTTTTAAACATGCAATTAATTAATATATGTGACTAAAATTTTCGCTTAACATTGACTTTTATGTAACTATGTATTTATGGAAATCGACATTTACAAGCAAAAATAAGTAAATTAAAAAACCTAGGTGTGATTTAGGTAAAGGACGAACTAACACTGCATTAAATATAATATGTAAACCTAAGTGTGTTTATCGTAGACACAGCGTGTGTCGTCTCAACACACTCGTGCCATGACGAAATCTCTGTGACAATGACATACTTTCCAATTCCCTCGCAAATATTTTCAATACGCTTCAGCGATTTCTTGTTTACAACGAAGGTTGCGTTTCTTACAATCGTGTCAAATAAAAAAATATTGCACAATAAATAACGAGGGTGTGTTTATAGAGGTTATAAACAGTTCTTTTAACGAACGCGATGTAAGCATTTTCAGATACACATATACGAGTATGTGTGCTTTTGCGTTTGCGTGTTCGTGCACGTGTGCGTGTGTGTGTACGTATGTACATACGAATACATATTTATTTTAAATATATATTTAATCTACTTAATAATAGTCGGTAAAAATCTTAAATTAATCCGTTTTGTTAAATGGGCTACCTACTATTTTTAAATTTTGCCACCGTCGCACACATTGAACCACAAACTATACATACATATATGTATATTAATAAGATATTACACAAATGTGGCTACTATATATTTTGGGAGCAATATCTGTATTTGTTTATTTATTTATTCACATTTCCTACGCTGCGTTTGCCAAGCCGCGCTCTCCACTCCAGAACA
>DWMF01001172.1:0-12091 GCA_018244815.1 Parelbella polyzona | reverse complement strand
GCGGAACTTAACTACGTTGCTATTGTTTTGTATCCATACAATATAATGGTTTCACCATCCTGAAACCTTCTGACAATGTTTCCCGAGTACATAATTCAAGTACACTTTTACTGTTGGGTAGTATTTCCAAAAAATGTTCACATTTATTATTACCTTACTTATCCTAGAGCCTGTCGTGCCTTGTATTTTTTAAGTTTGAAAATTGATAGCTTGCTTCATTGGTCAAATAGTTATAAGTGCGACTGCTAAAGTGCGAAGTAGATTCCCGGGTCGGGTTTTATTGGATATGTCAAGAGATTCCATAGAGGGATGTAAATGTCACTGGTGAAACGTGGCAGTGTACTACACTTCTCTGCTTACCCCTTCGAGGGTTATAGGCGTGATATAACGTTTTTACAGATTTGTTAAAATAACCTTTTTGAGATGATTCACATTCGAAGAACGGAGCTAATTAAGAGTTCCAGTATATGTATTATTGGATTCTAGGATGAAAGTATTCACATTGTATCCACTTAATGGAATAGACAAGAGGAATGGTCCTAGTATAATTTCCATTGCAAATATAAAACCGTAAAGAAACCTAGATGTTATAAATTAGATTGCAGTTATTAAGTCAAACACTGCCTCGTTAGTCGAGGTCGGGTCGGGTACTATTGGATTTTTCTCATTTAGAATTTCTATTAGTGACTTGGAGTTTGGATCAGTGCCCGGTGTATGGCAATAGGCTCACCAACTATTCCATTGGGACTTAAACGCAACTGGTGAAACGTTGAAATGTACTGCACTCCTTTGCGTACCTCTACGGGGATTACAGGCGTGATGTTACATTTTTTTTAATAAACTTAACCGTATCACAATAACAAAATTTCTTGTTAGTAATATTTTTTTTATTTAATGCAAAAATAGGGATCTTAAAACATTTGAGTGGCCACACTAGGGGCCGGAAGCGACTCCTTTCTTCCGATTCCAGCCAAAAGAAAAATCATTTCTCGTTCATTCTGTTGGAGTCTTTCTCGGATAATACACGCTATCCGTGGTGAGTGTCCGAAGAAATAGTTAAGTGCAGTGCCAATTCAGTGTCTTAATATCTCTATTCAAAGATTTAGTGTTAGTATATTAATTTTGTTTCACCTCTATACAATATTTAGTTAGACAACTATTTCAGTTCGAAGTTTACGTTATCGTGGTGTAATCGAAAGGTTATTGTTTCACACGGTTCTTTTGTTTTAGTTTCCTTAAATTTGGATTTTTTTGCATTATATTTGGTTTTTCATATGTCTTATTGCCTCAGTGCGATCTAATTGTTCCAACTTTGAAATACACACTTTGCCTACGCGTCACACTTTCGCACAGACCGGCACATGCCACCACGTGGTTATGATTTTACATGTTTTTATTTCTTTAGTTACTAACTTCTACTGTATTGAGAAAGTGTTTTACATATTAATGTCTTTATTTTTCTCCTTAAATATGTTATTTATCCTCTTTAAACCGTAATGGCTGACATCCATTGTGAAGTGTCAAGATAGGGCGAGGCGGCCATGCGGCCGCCATATTGCCGGCCGCGTATCCATGCATGAGGCTACGACCTTGTGATGTGCAACACCATCTCCCTCTTGCATATTTTGTTTTAAGAATATTTAAATTAATACTTGTGTTTTGTTTCTTTTTAGACTAACCAAAAATGGGCAAGGAAAAGACTCACATTAACATTGTCGTCATCGGACACGTCGACTCCGGCAAGTCCACCACCACCGGTCACTTGATCTACAAATGCGGTGGTATCGACAAACGTACCATCGAGAAGTTCGAGAAGGAGGCCCAGGAAATGGGCAAAGGTTCCTTCAAATACGCATGGGTGTTGGACAAATTGAAGGCTGAGCGTGAACGTGGTATCACTATCGACATTGCTTTGTGGAAATTCGAAACTGCCAAATACTATGTGACCATTATCGATGCTCCTGGACACAGAGATTTCATCAAGAACATGATTACTGGGACTTCCCAGGCCGATTGCGCTGTGTTGATCGTCGCCGCCGGTACTGGTGAGTTCGAAGCTGGTATTTCCAAGAACGGTCAAACCCGTGAACACGCCCTCCTTGCCTTCACCCTCGGTGTCAAGCAGCTTGTCGTGGGTGTTAACAAAATGGACTCTACTGAGCCGCCATACAGTGAACCCCGTTTCGAGGAAATCAAGAAAGAAGTGTCTTCCTACATCAAGAAGATCGGTTACAATCCGGCTGCCGTCGCTTTCGTACCCATTTCTGGCTGGCATGGAGACAACATGTTGGAGCCATCAACCAAAATGCCTTGGTTTAAGGGATGGAATGTTGAGCGTAAGGAAGGTAAGGCTGAAGGCAAGTGTCTGATTGAAGCCTTAGACGCCATCCTTCCCCCAGCTCGCCCTACCGACAAGCCCCTTCGCCTTCCCCTGCAGGACGTCTACAAAATTGGTGGTATTGGAACAGTGCCCGTAGGCAGAGTGGAGACTGGTATCCTGAAACCTGGTACCATTGTTGTATTTGCTCCTGCTAACATCACAACTGAAGTCAAATCTGTGGAGATGCACCACGAAGCTCTTCAAGAGGCTGTGCCTGGAGACAATGTTGGTTTCAATGTAAAGAATGTATCTGTAAAGGAATTGCGTCGTGGCTATGTTGCCGGTGACTCCAAGAACAACCCACCCAAGGGTGCCGCTGACTTCACTGCACAAGTCATTGTGCTTAACCACCCGGGTCAAATTTCAAACGGTTACACACCCGTACTGGATTGCCACACAGCTCACATAGCCTGTAAATTTGCAGAAATCAAAGAGAAGGTTGACCGTCGTACTGGCAAATCAACAGAAGAAAATCCCAATGCAATCAAATCTGGAGATGCTGCCATTGTTAACTTAGTACCTTCCAAGCCTCTGTGTGTGGAGTCCTTCCAGGAGTTCCCACCCCTCGGTCGTTTCGCTGTGCGTGACATGAGGCAGACGGTCGCTGTTGGTGTCATCAAGGCTGTAAACTTCAAGGAAGCCGGTGGTGGCAAAGTCACCAAAGCCGCTGAGAAGGCCACTAAGGGCAAAAAGTAGCTAGCGCTGTTAACAGCACAATTCTTTATTCAACTGCGATACTTCATTCACCGTAAGGTGTTCCGAAGGAAAGAAAGGCTACAAACTCATTCCTTTTCTATATTTTTTACAAGGCTTATACTGTAACATTATTTTATAATTTATAAGGTTATACATATATCTGAAATATTTTGTTACTACTGCAACTAAAATGTAAATTCATAGAATAAAGGTAGCCTCCAGTAATTTGCAATTTTATTTAATCAATACTCTCCTGAATAATTGAATTGATAATATATTTAGGTAACTTAGCACTTTGTGCATTACATACACATAGATATCATTAAACAAAAATATATATAGTTCATTCAAATTAAGATTTGTTGTACTTGGAAATTTAAAAATATCTGTATGACTCATAATGGTGTCATTTTCTTAGCTAGAAGTAACTATTAGTCACAGTTGGTGAATATCAGATATAGATTAATTAACCTATTTATACTGAGGGAAAGTAGAAGTGACACAAATACAAAGAAGTGTAAGTTAACAGGGTTACTCGAGCCTCAGTCTTATGATTTAAAGTATATGGATGTTATCAGAAACTTATGGCACCTAACTTGGTCATGTTATTAAAACAAAATGTGCTACATACTGTCACTTGTCTGATGCCTTCACATGACTAATATACAAAGAGGTTTTGTGATACTTTCTAATTTCAAAATGATTAGTACCTACTTAAATTTTGTCAAAAATCAAATTCAACCTTAACTGTTCATCAATTTGCAAGTTGATAGATGGTAATTTTTCATTCAGCAACCGCATTAATTCTGAAATAGTAGGGCTTTCCATTTATTTAAAATGGCACATTAATGAGCTGTTGCCTTTTGTGAAACAATTTTAGAGCTTGGCAAATATTCACAGAAAATGTAAAGTGAATTTGAGCTCATTTCCAGTAATAAAAAAGGTTTTACTATCATTTTATCTTAAATAGTGCTCTATTTAAAGGCAGAATTCTTGATTTTTATAGAAAAAGAATTGCTAAAATAAGTAACTTATGTGGAATAACAACTAACATTTGAAATAATGACTTCAGTTGGTTTAAAATAATATAGTTATTTTTAATGCAGACAAATCAAATACATTTGATTTTGAAGTGTTAAATTACCATGCATAGACATAACATGTTTATGGTTTCCTCAGACCCCGAGTGTATTTAATGTATTTCACAAGAACTTCCCTTATTCCAATCTCATAACTATCTAACTGAATAAGATAAACATTAAGTGGACTAATATCTAGCTGCGGTAGGTACTATTTCTATAGCCATAGAAACCATCAGTACTGTATAACTCAGTCATACAACTAATAATACTACAACAAGACTGGCATAATTAAATTTCTAAACAAATCTTTACAATTATTCATTGATCTCATATAAATTTTATGTAATTTGTACTTCTAGCTAATGCAAACAATTCCTATAATGAGTATGTTACGGAATAAAACGGGAATAGATTTAGAATAAAGACTGGTTTACTATGCTATTTTTATTATTTACAAACAAATCATGATAAGTAGTTACATGGACGAGGAGATTAAAAGTTAAGAATTATCGTACTTTGTTATTTTCTCCTCTTGCTCTATTAAAGAATTAGCCCATTCCTCTGCTTGCTGGAGTCTTGAGCGTCTGACGTGTGGCTTGTAAATCCATTTTACACCAAGAACAAATACTGTTGTAATTGAAATAGCCATGGTCATTTTTACTATGGGACTGGAGGTCTTTGCCCATCGGGACAGGACGTCCATTTTATTATACAGGCTTTGTTGTCACTGGCAGTGAAATATCAGCTGCGTCTTGAGATTGTTTTCTTTTTCTATGAAAGTGTTCTTCAACCAGCGGCTTCCAAATGTAAGTACCACTGAAAACTCCTAACACGGTGACCAGTACAAATTGACCTCTCGTAATTCCCCGCGGCTTATATATTTTCATTATTATTTTACAATTTTCTTTATATTTAATGTTTCATGGCTGAAATGAAAAAATATTACACAACATAACCTTTTTAAATTTTTATGCCAGACAGCCAGAAATTTTTTTCGTAGGTTACAACAGACTTGAAGTCTGGCGTTTTGAACAATTTGTGTCGTTGTGTGAATTGTGTATTTAAGGATTCAGACGATTGTGTATATATTCCTTAATGAAATAGTACTCCACTATTTAATTGCTTAATAATTATAGTTATTATAAACGAAAAAAATTTAATGTTCGTATACAATTATAATTTTGTTTTTTCAATTCTATACGACGTCTCTCAGTCTTACGAGAACAATAATTATTAGTCTTCAACGACATACCTGTATGATTTGTGACGTATCTCAGGTAATTAGTTAGTGTCATTTTAAATAGGCTAAGCTTGAAAGTAAATGCATATGCATAGGCTTAGCTTGAAAGTAAATGCATATGCATAGGCTAAGCTTAAAAGTAAATGCATATGCATAGGCTAAGCTTGAAAGTAAAGGCTAAACTTGATAGTAAGTGCATAGTTAGCACAATATGCTAGCTATGCATTTACTGATTTATATTATATTATAATGTATAGTTCACGTATGAAACATACGATCCAATTCGATCTTTCTGTTTCTATACATTAGATATAAGTTTTTCATGTGCGCATCCGCGTCTATATAAAACGTCTGAGTATAAATTTGTGTCCAATGTACTGGGAAAATTATCCTTCTTTTATAATTAGAGAATTAATGTACAAGCAAAAATTAAGTACAAATTTATGATATATTTAAATCGATATATCTTGGCCTATTCTTTTTTAATATAATAAAATATGAAAAGTGCAAATGAGCTTGCAAATGAAACAAGAATATGACACTGACATCAGACATCATCGTGAGAGTTAATGACAAGTGACAATAATGAAGTACTTTTGAAAGCATTCTAAACTAACCTTCAGTAGTTATTACAACTAAAGTTTTTAACAAGATATGGTACATTTTATCAAAGATAAATAAAATGGAAGGTATCAGAAGAGTTCAGCCGAATATTCTCATAACAGGTGGAAATGCATTTAATTTTAATAAAAAGGTATGTATTATTGATATTTTTACCGAGCATCACAAAACACTTATATATTTCAGGCACACCTGGCGTGGGGAAGTCTTCAATAAGTCGTATGCTATCAGAAAGGACTAAGTTTGCTTGGCGGGAAGTGTCAAAACTTGCAGAAGAACACAACTGCTTAGATGAATATGACCCAGAATATCAGTGTCCATTCCTCAATGAGGATAAGGTATAACTAATACATAGAACTAACCAGTCCAAGCCATGGATATGAAATTAACTGGGCACAAATTTTAGAGCAGTACTGCCTAATGGGTTTTGAATAATTGCTTTTCTTCTTTTATTCGCAAGGTTGTATGTTTGATCAAAGGTTGTGTATTCATTTACAAAAAATAGACCTCTACATATATAATATCGTTGAATAAAATAATGAATATTAATGTAGTATTACAAAATTAAACATTATCAATTAAGAGGAACATTAAAAAAATATATATTTTGTTTCAATCGAATAAGTCACAAGGCTTTTGTGGTCTGTATATTGGTTTGATACACAATCCTGGCTCAGAAATAATGTTTTAAGTTGTATGAAGTCTGCTGATCTGTTCTTGTTTAGCATAGTACACAATGGTCAAAAGTCTTCCCATTCCAAGGTGGTGAAGAGTAGATAATTATGACAGCAATATCTTGATGTCACTGTAAAGTTTGTACAGTTGCATCCTGATATTGGTTATATGCCATCATCCATAGCACATAGATTATTAGTGTGTAGCTGAATAACATAAACTTTTAAAATCACATCATGCCTTAAATAATATTTCTAGTTACTTGATAATGATGTTTGATCTTATGTTTCTATATTAATAAAATATTTCAGTAAAAATATCTTGTGTACATACAGTATAAACATTATGTATCACTGTGGCCCTATCTAATGTCTATATTTGCAATTCATTTTCAGTTGCTTGATGTTATGGAAGGCATGATGGCTAAAGGGGGTAATATTGTGGACTACCATGGCTGTGAATTCTTCCCTGAAAGGTGGTTTGATGGTGTTTTTGTTATAAGAACAAATAACACAGCCTTGTATGATAGACTATCTGCCAGGTAAAAAAAAATCCTATTAAGAAATATTTTGTGGTTAAACTGTTAATCTGAAGTATAGGTCAATAAAGTGATAACATACGACTACAAATATGGCTAGTTTTGCTAATAATAAGAGGCTCCTATTTTTCAAAAGTGACTTACATATAGCTTTAGGATTGCATCTTGATATTTTAAAATTTACAAATTATGAAACTTTGCATTTTATAATATCAGAATATCTCTTGAAATGAAAATATTATCTGACTACCTTGTTGGTTCAGTAGTTGCAAACACGACTGCCAATCGAGAGAACCTGGGTTCCATTACTGGGTCTGGTACTATTGCATTTTTCTAATTTAGAATTTTTAGTAGTGTAGTAGGGTATGGCAATAGGGTCACCACCTATTCCATGGGACTTAACTGTAACTGTTGAAAGGAGTGTACTACACTCCTCTGCCTGATTAAAGATTACAGGTGTGATATTACACTTTTTATATAATTTCGCTTCTCACGACATCAATATTATTTCACATATCAATCTTTGGATTTGGTTTTAATTAACTGGATTTATGTAGTATTCTTGGAGTAATTTACAAAAATGATTTTTTAAGATTTGTTTTTTTTTTGATCGCACATTTTCCATTTTTTAATACCACATATATTTCAGGGGTTATACAGGAAAAAAACTGGAAGATAATATACAGTGTGAAATTTTTGAAACCTTATTAGAAGAGGCACAATCTTCATATAAACCTGAAATTGTAACTGAACTGCAGAATGACACACCAGACCATTTGTCTGCTAATGTTGATAAAATAGTGCATTGGATAGGAAGGTGGAGGGAGGAAAACTTATAAAATATTACTTATAAACTTTTGTTTTTGTTGTCATTTGTCAATTTTGTATTTTTAATTTTTTTTAAGGAACCTGTATTAATTAAAGAATATAAAAAATGAGAAGTATTCTCATTGCTTTTATCCAGTGCTAAGGTTTTATTTTGTGTATAGTATGGTAGTCAAAACTTCAGTAACTACTTGATTACCTAATTGTATATAAAGTGAAAATCAGAGTACCGTTTAGACTAAAATGTTTTATAATAATATGTGTGATCATTGTATGTTGATTTGTAAATATATGAATTTAAACAAAAAACATTATTAGGTTTGAAAATGGACTACACAAAAAAATAAAACAACAGACTATAAACAAATCCTAATTTATTTGTTATCCCACTGACAAAATATAAAGAAATGCATTTAAAATTACTGTATTTTATATCTATTAGTGATTTACCTAATATATTATTACTTATTGCAACTTCTCACTGGCATGCTCCTTAACATGTTAGTCTGGTTTTATTTGTGATAACCAGTTCTTGAAAACAGTCTTACACTTTCAAGAGGTAAACCGCTATAGACTTTAGCTCACCGATCAAAATTGTTTCTAGTGTCACTGTATTACAAGTTGGTAGTGCAAACTAGGTATTATAAGAAACTAAAGTGAAATATGAAAGAAAATCATACCTGAAATGTAGACAAGTGAGCCAGTTTCTATAGATACTACTGACATCAATGACATTATATATAAATTTGGGACACATCATAGTCAATCATTTCGACAACATGCAGATTCATACAGTAAATAGATTATAATTTATCATATCCATCGGTTATTACAAAAATAACCCATTATACAGTAAAATGTAGCTTATGTTTGTTCATAGAGTATCAATTTAAATTCAGAAATAGGAGATTATTTGCTTTCAATTATACATAATGTCAAATCATGGAATTGGCAGGCACACATATCACTCACAACATATTCACTTACAGATCTATTATGGAAAGTTTTTGATCACAACAATGTGTTTACAATTCATCCTTCTTTGTGTTACCCTTCCTGTCCCAGCCCTTCAGTTCTTTGGAGGCTTGCTCCGAGATGTATTTGAGGAAGTCTTCAAGTGTACGTCCACCCTGAAACATATGCAATGTAATGTAAAGCCAGACCCAAATGTATGACAATAATATTCACACACAACAATTTAAATTTAATAATATTGCCCAATATTAGAGTTTGCACATAAAATTACACCTGAGAGTAGAGTAGTTCTTCCTAGTAGAATAGTTCTTCTAGTAATATACCCCATACAAGTCCTTACTGAACCTATCACTAAAGATTGGGCACTAATCTAGACTGGAGCTAGTATTGAGAATTTAAATTTTAAAAAAAAACGTAATAATATGCCCAACCTAGGGGTCTAATCCAGGGCTTAGTGCTTAACAGTCGGTCACTTGCAACCATTAGACCAATGAGGTAGGCAAATGCAGTTTGCTACTCTTGCTTAGCTTAGTGATAGCCTTGCCATAAGTTAAACAAGCCTTTCATTGTAAACCTGTTTCAATCTATTCTGTAGCATTGAAGGGTTCTAATCAAACAGATTTTAAATACTAGCACATTGAGTATAGGTTTATAACTTACATTATATCTCATAGGTTTCTTGGTGGAGTCCTTGGGCTTCCAGTAGATGGTGGGGAAACCGGATACTTCATATAGTGACTTAGGCCAGTCGTTGGCGGTCGCGTCAATTTTCACAATGTCTACATCCTCGTTTTTGAGCTGTAGACAAAATAGTTTTATAAGTATTTTGTTCCTTTATTAAGTTTAACCCTAATTAATTTTTGACCGTTTTGTAGGAGGTAATCATTACATTAATAAAATCGAATAAACGATCACTAATATTGTTAATGATACCAGAATGTCATATTTATATAATATACAATGCTATAAAAATAGAAAGTAATTTACAAATAATACTCAGTCATCCAATAACTAAATTACATGATGTATTCAATGATTTTATGTGTTTCTTATGACACTGAAAACCCAATGTACCAATTATAAAAAAAGAAAACAATAAAATTTTAATGCAGTTATTATAAAAATACATAGATAAATAAAATAACCTTTAAAACAGAATGGAAGCATTAAATTTTATCAGCAAACATATTATTTACGCCCAGTTGTCTGGTAACTGATACTATAACGGGTGTCATTTAGACATGTCTGTTGAGCTACTACCGGTAATACTGGTATTGTGGTCACAGAACACTCTGCAAAACACTCGTTCTACACAACGTATTAAGTTACACGTTTTTTATTTTATATTTTCAGTTTTTGTACGAAATATACATTCAAGTCATGAAATATTGAGATGGCATGTCTTATTTCTGATCCTAAGCAACTGTCATTTTAGCTGTGATTCATAACCATGCATCCTTTGCACCATAGGTACTGGTAGCAATTACATAGTGCTTTAGCTTAAATTGTGATAACCTCATTGATAGTCACATGCACTATTACTGTGCATGTAGATGGAATAATTGTTCTGCAAAGAATCTCCAAAGGGTGCCATACTATCATCCTCCACATTAACATCATCAGCATCTTTATGTCGATTGCTGGACATGGGCCTCCCCTAATTGGGGCCACTCCTTCCAGTCCATACCATATTAGAAATAATTATGTAACATTGTCATTACCTTCTCTCCAAGCTCATCCCACACGGGGGTGAGTTTCTGGCAATGTCCACACCACGGCGCGTAGAACTCGACAAGCGCATCTCGGCCGCTGTCAGTAACCAGCTGCTGGAAGTTCTTTCCCACAGCCACTTTCACAGGGCCGTCATTGTTCTCTGGTACATTTTCAGACTTGATGAATGGCTCCAATTTGCCATCCAAAAGGTCCCGAGTGAACGCCAGTAGGTTTTCAATACTAAAACGATAAGAAAAGCTCTATTGGAAATATTGCTCTTTGGGGTTTATTGTAATTTGCAAACGAGAAGATTACAAGTAGTTAAAAATTATTATAAAAATTTAAAGGTTACATACATGTTATAAACTAAATAAACAGGATTATGGTGACATAATAATAAAATAGTTTAATGTTAAGGTTTCAGCGGAAGTAACAACTTTAGAAAGAAATCAAAAGATAGATTCTTATATGTGTGATTAAGTGACAACAAGAAAAACGGGCGATCAATAGCTTAAAATCTCTACTCTGTACATATTAGCACAAATGTGTTAAAAACAAAGCCTCTATGCTTTTGTATGATTCATTTAAATTTACCCCATTTCTCAATAATTGAGCTACCTATGTAATATTTGTTATGAATTTTGAAATCAGTCCACTTACATTATGCACATTTAAAAACTTGTTTTACGGTAGTGTTCATGTAACTGTAAACGTAGATCGTTAAACTATATTAACAATTTCATTGAAGCGTAACGATACTGATATGAAATACTTGCAAAAGAAAACGGTCTTTGTTAACATTTAAAAAGAATCCGTGATATCGTCGCTAGCTCTATTTATGCCGTGAAACAGTAATGTTTGCAGTGCTGTGTTCGTATTTAAAGGCTATGAAATACACTCACACGCAAATATATACATACAGATACACACAAACTAAAAACCGTGGCGCACTAACTTTGTTCTGGGAGTTAGAGAAGTCTATAACGAATTGCAATAATTGGAGCAGATGAATTGCCTACATTGTATCTGGTGGTTTAAATGCAAAAAATTGGTTCTGAACAACCTAGAGTTAATTTCTATACTGAAGTGCGAATGGAGTGCATTCGTTGAATTTGATGTAGAATTATCTTTCGTCATTTCCGGATGGAATATCACACGTACCTGAACTCTTGGCTCATCACGAACTTGTTGCCGTCCATGTCTCGTCCAGCCACGAGGGGCTTGTCTCCCTTGGCGAAGTCGATGCCGTACTCGTTCAACTCATGAGTGAAGTCGTCCTTGTCGCTGATGGCGAAGTTCACTTCGGACATCTCCTTGGCAACCTAATGGGAGGATAACGGATAAAT
>DWMF01001171.1:0-12092 GCA_018244815.1 Parelbella polyzona | reverse complement strand
CTAACCGCTGCACCGACACAGCAACACTAAAGCTACTTCAGTAGATGGCGTTGTTGAGCAACACTAAGCAAATTTTCATTGCCTGAAAACACGGGTAAAACGCATTTTCTAAAAACAAAACCTAGCTAGATTTATTTATCGCCCCCGGAACGCCTTGCGCACAAAATTTCAAGAAAATCGTATTTCCTAGTCGTTTCCGAGGTTCCGATTATACATATATACACATATATAAAAGAATTACACGTTTAAAGGTATAGAGAGATAGAGAGATTGTTAAAGTAAATGATAAACTAAATGTCAAACATAAGCTGTCTAACCGAAAGTTGACAAAAGTTAACTAGTGACTAAAACGTAACTAGTGAATCATGGGAGTATACTACACTCCTCTGCCTACCCCTTCGGGGATTACAGGCGTAATTTTACGTTAGAAAAACAGTATTTTGATTTCCCGTGGGAATCGGTTTTTAGACAATAATTTTTGGTGACTGTTTTCTAACTGTTGGCTATGGAATTTAATCAATGGGATTACCTTATATCATATTATAATCAGACTCTATAGCGCAGCATTAGCTAATCTGTTAGTAACAATAGCTTATGTGTTATTGCAGATCAAAGTATATATAAATCCTATATGTCATCTAAATCCGTCGAGCCATTTTGTAGTGAAAGGGGAACAAACATACACAAAATCATTGGCATTTATAATAGTAGTTAACTCATTAAATATTTCCTACTACTAATTTGGTAGGTATATTTATATTGCCCCTGAGCGACACGCGGCTCGCGTAAACGCCCGCTTACAAAATATATAACATAAAAAACATAACTAGAACTTATATTATATAACAGAAGTAATGTACGTGAAGCACTTTCCTAGATCTTGTCTGGTAACTACGAAAGTCCAGCTGAAGCAGATAAGAAGTATCTGTCCTGCGCTTATCGAAGCCTACAACGTGTACAGCAACAACTGTTGGCTAAACAAATTTACCGGGAACAAACAGATAAGTGAGGAAAAAAGAGATTTCTCGTTGCCACATTTCATAAAAAATGAATAAGTGCCTGGTTCTTAGGCACTCTCCACACCGCTAGCGAGTAGAGATATGTTTTCCCGGATTTAGTATATACATACATATGTACATGAAGGTACGTCTCGGAGTCTGAGATTCGAACCCTCAAGTTCTATAGATCTTCTCAAGTATGAGATAACCTATAGAATACAACAGCGTGTTACACTCGAAAAAAAACGTAACTTCACGCCTGTGATCCCCGAAGAGGTAGGCAGAGGAGTGTAGTATACTGCCACATTTCACCAGTTACGTTTAAGTCCCATGGAATAGGTGGTGAGCCTATTGCCATGCACTGTTACACTAGAGCTATACTTATAATAAAAGCAAATACGCAATTAAGCAGCCAAAAACAATCAGGCCGACATTAACATATCTGTAGAATAGGAATCGAACCCAGGGCCCTCAGCGCACAAATCGTTACTATACATATGTACATAGTTGTGTAGAACCTGTTATGTGTGTGTGAACCTGTTATTCCACATATTTTATTCCACATATTTTAGAGTTATCTCTATTTCCGTCTATTCTTTTTGTCGGACATACTCGTAATGAGACAAGCAGAACTTTTTTAAATGTAAATGGGACTGCTTTGCGTTGTCACTATTTACTTTTTTTATGTATTTTTCAGACTTACTTTGACTGTCGTTGTTAAGTATTTTAGGCTTTAAGCTGAAACGTTTTTTTATTAAGCTACCGTCTTTAAAGATATAAATAGAACTAGAACTTATTTTTATTTGTTAAAGAGCACGTACCTACTGCCGAGGTTTCTTGTTTAATAAATAATAATTACCACGACATATCCTTTACGAGAGAGAGCGAACACTGAGTGACAAACATTTACTTTTGGCCTCTCTATCAACATAGAGGTTTTGATCTATCTGAATACTAAATCGCAATAAGTATGTTATGCCATGAAAATTAAACAAATATATGTATAAAGTTAAAATAAACAACAATAGAATAATATGTGAGACAGGCATCAATAAAATAGTCCATAATCATTTAAAATATATATGTATGTATGTAAGTACTGTCAACTTATGGATTAGAGTCACAAAATTAACTATTAGAAACATAATATCAAACGTCTAGATGTCAACGTCAATTGAAAAAAAAACGCCAAATATTCAAATACTCAAATCAAAATCCGTAGAAAGCATATTTTTTAAATTCCATCTCACATTTTCTATACGTTTCATAGAACAATAAAATGGAAATGAATATACAGCGATGCTTCCGGAATGCAAGAGAAGAGGTATGTACTTTCTCTGTTAAACTCTTTCTCTGTAAAAACTGTTTTCAGGAATTTCATTATGAGGACATAAGTTATGGCATAGAGTTTGTCGTTTCAATCCAAGAATTTTATTTTCCCCTTATCTTTTGTGGTTTTGTTCTTCTATAGACACCAACGTCCGAGTACAAACTATCTTTTTTAATTCTTAAATTTTTTCACCATGTCATAACGCCAGGTCTCTTACGGGGTAGGCGGAGAGCACCACGTGTCCAACTTTCTTAATATTCATCACTTACATTTTTTGACTTATTTTCTCAGTTATTAGGATTATCAAGAAAGGCTGCTTAGCTATATGTATTCATTTTTATAGTCATAATTTTAAAAAAATATGTTTTTTGAGGTGTGTGAATTCTGCCAACCCGCACTTGGCCAGCGCGGCAGACTACGGCCTTAACCCCCTCAATATGAGAGGAGACCCATATTCAAACAGTGGAATGACAAATGCATAGATCATCATCATCATCATATTCATAATGAAACTGCCGCGTTTCAAACTGAGGAGGCTTAGAGCTGCAGTCTGTCACCCTAGTTAAATATAGATTGACGTACTTCACGTGTCACCAAAAAACACATAACGGAGACCTCTAAGCTACGTCGCTTTCACTATTATATTTGCATATATTCAGTGTTAACGCAAATTGCTTTGTACAATACGAGGTGAAACACTGACTATCATTGCTATACTGTCTTGTCTATATATTAATGATGCTTTACGTGGGAATGTGCTACGTCTTCCTTCAAATCGACGCGCCTGCATCATTACATTAAAGTTTGTACACAAAAATTGTATTGTAATATTTTTTTAATAAAATCGATTCGTTTAAACGATAGCAACGAACTGAAAATATTCGCAATACGGGGATTATTTTGATTTAACTTACGGACTTAAATTTATGCAACATTTAATACATTTATTTTGAACAAAAATGCAACGATAGCTGTACCCTTATATACAGGATGTACATAAAAGGTGAAAGTGAAAGCCAACCGTTAGGAATGTTTGAAGGTACGTTACCGCCAGAGAACAATAAACGGAAACAAAGAGAATATAACTTTGTTATAAAGTACCGAAAACACTCAGAAGACCCTCGCCTCGCACCAGTTTACGTTTTACAAACACGTTTCAAAAGAATTTCAGGTAACATTGATGACTTCGCGACATGGACGTACGCAAGAAGTCCTTTTTCAGGCGTTCAGTGGATTTGTTAACATTTTTTGTTTGTTTTATTTATTCACACCACAGACTTAGTACAGTTCAGACGTGCGAGAAAACCGTGCCAGGAGTCAGTAAACTATAGGGAATAAATAAATCAGTTAGTAGAAATTATTGTTGAAGAGAGTATGGAACGAGCAGCCAGCAATTAGCAATTATGCGAACACAGCTCCAATGGATATCGAAAACGGCTGTAGGGACGTGTGAATGTATTCGTGTCAATCAATTTATTTAATTAATATTAGGAGTTAATAATAATATGAATTTATTTATATTCGTTAGTAATGGGGTTACAGGAATAGATATTGAAATTAGTCATTAGGGTTAATATGAATGCAATTAGTATTATTCAAAATCCATGTTGTGATGGGGGGATCCAATTACAAAGTCCTATCCAATTTTGAGGAAAAACAGAAAGGAGGACGCCCCTATCGTTCATATGGACCACAACTACACAGTCTCAGCAAAATATGAAATGTTTCAATAACAGTTACTCCATGATAGAAATACATAGGTGGCATTGGTACTGCACTGCTTCTTCTGCTATACCTCCTTGTATATCCATTGAAGATATTTACCGTTACAGCTAGTTGGTACATACATATTTTTTATGTAAGACCATTTTAATCGTAAAAACTATGTATGATAAATAAATATGTAAGTTTAATGAATTTTATTTCACATTATATAAATTGCTCCACATTTTTAAAATAATGTGTTTAATTCTAAGAAATTTTATACAGTTACTGCCTTTTTCTTAGTTAATTCTCATTGGAATCCTTTTTACCATTTATTCCTCTTTTCCTCATCGCTTCTTTTGAATGACGACTTTTCATACAAATGAATTTCAATTATTAAAAAATAGTTTAAATGTCGTTATTCTGCTAGTTTGCTGATGAGTGAGCTTGATGAGTTGCTAGTTTTTGGCCATTTCTACGTGTTCTATGGCGCACTGAGTATAAGCCTTAGGGACGCATACGGAAAAAACATACTGCCTCCAAAACCTACTTCTTAGAATACATTGTTGTTTACTTCACAAATTTATTCGGATACTCATCCTGACTTCAGTTTCGGTCTAAATTTAGTATGAGAATGATGATTTATGATGATACCGTTTAGGATGTTTAAAGACGCAGCGGTAATTCGGAGTTTATATATACGGAAATTGAGCCGCTCGCTGACTGGTTGCTTGTTCTGAGATTAAGTGCACAACGTTGTGGGTAGAACGTAATATGTATGCCTCATTACAGTAATAAATATTAATATAACCAGATCATTCACGGAACAAATTATACATTTCAGGTATATAAATACACACTACACTGTTACAAGCTATTATCAAATTCAGAATTAGGAAAATGTATTTGAAATCGATTTATGTGCACCTTATGTAATTATTTTATTGATTATTCGATGTCATGTTTACTCCCTGTTACAAATATTTTATACCATTGTCAGTTATTGCTTAATCCTTGGTCATTTTTTATCCTGTATATATGTAGGTGTATACTCAGTTATTGCGTGTAATCTCTCTTGTATAAACATATTATTTCCTATAAAACAAACAACACAAACACACACACTATCAGTCTGTTATCGTCCACTGCCTGGACATAGGGCTCTCCAATGGCACGCCACTGAGCTCGATCTTCTACTCTACGCGTCCAACCACTGCCAGCCACCTTGCGTATATCTGGCTGATCCTTCTATTCGCGTCAGTCTCCGGATGAAATGGGACAAAACTAAGGTGACACTCGATTACCATGTCCTTCCGGAACCGATTACCCTTAATGTGAACTTTCTTGAGGTTGTTCAGGAGTATGTATACCCCAGGTAAACTTTTCAGTTTGGTCGAAACAACTTCGAGAGGGAGGCTTGTAGAAGAATACGGCTTGGCTGGGCAACATATAGGAAACTTCGTGAAGTCTTTTCGTCACAAATATCGCAAAGATTGCAGACCAAAGTCTTCAATGAGTGCGTCCTATCTGTATAGCATACGCAGCCGAGACGCGGACACTCACGGTGCGACTGGTGCACCATTTTAAGGTCACTCAGCGATCTGGAGAGGGCTATGCTCGGTGTCTCTCTGTGTTTTCGACATAGCCCAGAGACGTGCTGAACCGACAGCCGGTGGTGCAGACGTGTTGTGGAGTGGAGACAGCGACTTGGCAAACGTAACGTAGCACGCCCGCCAACTAAACCAAACAACACCTTACAATATAACAGCTTTCACAGCCACAACTCTTTTGTTCATTCATATATTAGATGGATAATTTATGAGGTATCTAAAAACAACACCGACTGAATACACATAAGAAACATTTCAAAAGTGATAGCAAAATAAATACATACTTTTATAATTTTTATATTTGATATTTCTCAAAATCTACCTAACTGAATTGGTTTAAGTTTAAATGATTTCTAAGGAAAACAGACCTAAAATATTGTTAACCACCTTTCAATTGTTCAACGGGTTCAAAAGTTATAAAAAATCACAAGTCACAAACGCAAATACATAAGGACATTAATGTAAAAATATCCAAAATTACTTCCTAGTACCTTAAAACGAGGAGATTTGCTGTAAAGTCAGTTTTTTGTATTCTTATAGAAATAACTGCCAAATTTTAAAAAATTTTAGACTTTATAGGGGCAAGTTAAACATTCCCTTGTCCCATCAGTGGAACACGTGAAAAACTAATTTTTCTCCTAATAAAACAAGTCGTATAATGTATTCCCGGTTGTCAGACTCCGCAAAATAATAATTTCATGTAAAATAAAAGTAAGGTTCAAATATCGCCAAAAGTAAGAGAGTGACTGCTATTCGTATTTATTTCAAATAGTACTCTATATAATTCTCCCAAATAACGAGGAAACGTACATTTACATGGGATTTTTTACAAATAAAGGTGAATTATATAGGAATTTTTCCACCATTCCAGATTAGTATCTGTTACCGTAAGAAAACCGCAAAAAGTGCACATTCAATGACGAGTGTAAATTTCGTTCGACCTTTCGCTTTATTGTATTAAATACAATGGATATTGTTTACGGCTGGATCTTTGGTCCAGGGGTTAGATTAGTGACTCTGACCGATGACCCGACACTTCTATGACTAGACAAAATAACTGTTCAGGAGACGAACGCGACCATTTGTTCTGTCTGTGTAAAATTAGCTATTGAGCAAATGTACGTAAACAATTAGTATCTTAGGTGGAGCGACTGTGTACGTAGCGACCGGCAGTGGTTGGATGCGAACAGCTGAAGAACGAGATCAATGGCGTGCTATTGATGAGGCCTATGTCCAGTAGTGGACGTAAATACACTGATGAAGACGATGTAAATAGTTGCCATAACAGGCCCTTCCCAATCTGGGACCACATGTCGTGTATTATTCCAAGATATTGTTATTACTGTGGCTACCTCGATTATTGTCTATTTATTTATTTCAGAAAGTTTGCTAATTAGAAGATTAATGGTGTCGCTCATCTGTACTACGGCGATCATTGATCATATCACTAGAAATATGTATTGCGGAGGTGACGAGCATAGGTGGCAGAGGACCCTCATGGGCCACACGGTGAGTGTTGAACTCTTTGAGAACATATGACGGTATAACGGAGACAACCTAGATATTTACAAATAATATGTAAAATTTAATCGTATTATCATTTCCTCTTGAGGCGTTGACATAATCATTGTCGTGTAATTAATATCCTTTAAAACGTTTTCATAAAACATAATGACATAGACATAGCAGTGATAGTCAATGGTCTCGGTTTGAGTTTACCGCGCTCTTTATTTTGGATACCTCGGACAAAGTAATGTGCATTTTTTACTGTTACGTATTACTTGCCTGGTACAACGTGATAAAAAACTTAAAAACAAAATTCTCCGTAATATTTTTAAGGACTATAGAATCTGTTAAACCGCATTCGACTAGCTAAGCTAAATGTAAACACTGAATCTCATAAGAACCGTTTATTTCTCCGAAAGAAAATTTAACCTGTTTATTTTCCGGCTTATATCAATGTACATGCGAAGGTTCATGAAACCCAAGCAGTCCTTTTTTTATGACTGGTGGGCAAACATTCAAGCAAATAAATGATCCGCATTTGTGGTAGGTATTGGTAAAATGATTTGGGTGGAACACATCGTAAGTATTTGTTTTAAGAAATATTTCTCTCAAATGTCTATGTTACTAAGTCATACTAGCATTGTATTCGTATACATATGTACATAATTATGTATGTGTCTTCGAAATCAAACATTTTTTGTTTTGATTTATTACACGAAAATCAGTAACCGGCCTTATTAAATTTATTATATTTTCTAAATGTACATACGCATGTATGTACATATATATTTGAGTACTCAAATAATAAAATATTCTCAAGAGGTATTAATTTTCTATTTCACTAAACAGACGATACTCAAAGCTACTCAAAAGCAAAACTTTGTGAGGTCGAGTTGATCGACCATTTAAGTTGATGAATTAATGTACGCGAAATTACGGTCTTATGAAACTACCTTCCATGCATTAGCAATAAATATCAGTGGCAATAAATATTTCACAACAAAACACATCTAATACTCCTCTCTATCAATAATAAAATAGGAAACGAAAATAAAATCATTTCACCAAATATTTATTAGTGATAGTAATTGGTGCATATCATGTACCTAAACGATTGATTTCGAAATAATTCATGTTAATATTTTTTTCTTTGCTTATATTTCGAAAACCAATGAATATGTTTAAAGAAAATTTGGTGTGGTAACTAAACTAACTAACAAACTGTGGTAACTAACAAAGAAACCTAACTGCACACCCGGATCTCCTCGAAGAGGTTGGCAGAGGAATGATGATTATTTAATGTCAAAGATACTGTGTGCTATTTATTTATGGGAAGATAATCTTTCATTTTCACGAGAGCACGAAGGTGTAGTGAACAATAGATTATAAACATTATGCTTAAGTATATTTATTACACATTATTTTTTCAGTTTACCATGTCTCGGGCATCATGTTCAGATCCAAGCGAAGGGGCCAAAACGATTGTCGCTACCTTCAAATCCTGGCTGCATGCACACGAAGAGGCACAAGTTACGTCGTTATATATTTAGATGATAGAAATAAAAAATAGTATTAAGGCCTAAGTTTCGCCTCTAATTTGACATTTCGTATGCGAGTCCTCGGCACTATTGAGTGTCACAACAGTTTTTCAGCCATCTTTAAGCCATAATATGTGAACAAATCAACATGTAGGTACAATTAATGCCTCGTCTTATATAAATTCATCAAAAATTCCTAGTGACTATAACAGCGGACATGGTTTAAAATCATGTTGTAGAACCTCCAATCCTTGAAGTAGGAACGAAAGAATTCAATTGATTCTTAACTGCAGCAAAATGACATTAGTGTTCCCACATTTGAACTTTAAGCTTGGCATTTGACCACCTTGTTTTCTTTCTATTTTATATCCCACCAAAAATAGCTCAGATAAAACTCAAATTGAAATTCCACATGATTTGAGAACAACTCTTCAGTTGGTGAAATACAAGCCGTTGTCACTTCCATTTGCAGCCTTTTCTTTTAATGTCATCGCTCTCGAATGTCTCCGTTGCTCTTTCGTTTTCTCCAAGTTTTCCCTAAATTTTTCATATTAATCAGGAGTGTCTAATACGTAGTTAAGGTAATTAGTTAAATGGACAATTGTTTTGTACCCTGCATTTCGTATATTGATCAGGAGTGTCTGATATGAGGTAATTAGGTAAACAGACAATACCTGAACATGGAAATAGAAATGTACATATTAGTATTAAATATAAAGTTAGCTAATCGACGTACAGAATATCTAATCTGATCGCTGCAGCTTAGAAACTTGTGTATTTATTTATTTTTATCACTTATTACTGGTACGAAGACCGAACTCAAACCTAAAAAGCATTTATCTAACCTAGTATCACTTTTACTAGGTAGTCTGCTCGTCACCAGGATGATCATTGTTATTGATATGTATGTTTTTACATTCAAACTCGGAACAAAATTTATAATATCATGACACCTCTCTGTTTGCAGGTAATGCTGGCCAGTATTCTAGTGTTAATTGGTCTGTGGTGGCTGGTCAGGACCGTTCTCGCGCTACTGATAAATCTTGTCTGTCCTATTCTGGTGGTGCTGTTGGCGGTTGTAAGTATATATCCTTAGCTATTGTTTTACTAACATTATAACTGTAGTTGGTAGGCGAGTTTCTTACCTGTTCTTTACAGTCCGTTATTAAATTTTTTGATTGGAAAGGTGTGAAACGCAACACTGCATCTATCGACCAATAGATGGTCGAACCAGTCAGAATAACTTTAGTTAAAAATAACATACAGTCATAACTTTCTTTTTAACCTCTTCATTCAAACTCTGGAGTCAGCTTTTACAATTTTTTCTTGTGCCGAATTATCTCTAGCAATTGTACAATGCTTTTAAATAGCTAAATCCGCAAGCAATGTTTGCCCTACACTCTTTGGTATGATAAAAATTAAATTGTACCGTAGTGTAAAGACGCATGCCATCACCACTTATAAATTTTCTCCTTTATAATAATAAACAATTGCTTTGTAGGTTTGTGTGCCACAGCTTCGCGCTCCACTCCTCGGTCAAAATTATCCATTGCTAGCAAATTTAATAAGAAATATTTTAATAAAAATGGCTGACAACATTGAGACGTCTTCTTAAAATTGAAACAGTGTAATTCAATCAATATGTTCAAAAACAAGGAAAATGAAATAAATTGGATTTTATTTCATTGTTCTGATTTTATTTAATAAGCACTCGATTTTATTTAATACCCTTTTAACCATAAAGGCCTATAATATAGAAATACTATTAGTAGAATGATTATGATAATTGTACCAGTCTGGCAGGTATACGAATGTACATGTCTGGATTTGATTCCGGGAGAGACAGATGATATATTTGAATTCAGCTGTAGGTGTAAGCAGTAGGTACATAATATACATTTTACGTATGTTATTTATATTCTAACAAACTTAGTGTATGGTTTCTCGCCTAAAATGTTTAATATGTTTGCAGATAAGCACAACTATTAAAATACATTACTTGCAAAATATTTCCATTTTCTGACGTGTAAAGGTATCAATTTTTCAAGAACCTTGAACCTTTTAAAATAGCGCAAACATCGTCAAATATACAGACGAGAAGTACTTCAGCATATTTATTTTCTTAATATCCGTAACGTCCTATTGTTTTTCAAAATAGTTATTTTCTTGGGTAATGCGGTGTACTGGGCCGATTCATTTTTTTTCGGTTCAATGTTCGGCCGGAGCTCTGAACCAGTAAAAGTGCTAAACTACTCCGAGCAATGTGCACCCAAACAAAATTTATTTATGTAAAATGTCTGCATCCATTACATCCATTCCATACAACTATTAATTATTATTCGATTTGATTTTGTTACTTGATACAGCGGTCAAAGCCTCATGCAACTCGTCAGAGTAGGTATGCATATTTACCTAATATGTATCTTAAGTAAAAGCACTATTCGACGTGGCCAATTTATTACACTATCTGTACCAAAACATCTCGTTATAGTTAATAGCAGTCCCATCACTTCACCGGCACATAAGGTCGAATATCTTATGATATTGCACGCTGAAAGCGAAATGTAACACAGGCTCACGGCCTCGGCTTTCTAAGTAAGCGATCGTCATCTTTATTGTACAGTTGTAGTGGAACATAAACATTTATGCGTTGTATCCTTTGCACGGTCGACACAATTTCATATAAACAACAGTACCTAATACACAAGAGAACAATGCAAAAATTGCGACGTCAACTGGAAGAGCGGTATGCAATAAGCACACAGCCTGAATAAGAATAAGATACCACTGCGCGTTGAAATTCGAATAAAACTTATATTACACATTTTTCTGGGTGCATTGCTATTTTGGTATTTTAAAATATTGTTTTCCCGAAACCTTCAAATGTATTCACGAACAGTACACATTTAATTCAAATTTTTTAGAATTAGATATATTACAATTAAAAATCTTAAAATTTTTATTTTTATCTTAGTACCTATCAGTCTAGCATAAACCGTCAAACTGCTCACGAGCAGGCTTTTTTCGTTGCTTCAATATGGATTTCAAAAATTACACTTACGGGACGAAGTACCTACATAAGTAGCTTATTATAAATAGACACAGGGTTTCGCCCTAATGAATTGAATAAAAAAAAAACTTATATGTAGTTAGTAAACAAATAATTCTAAAATACATACATATATCACAATATGTTCTATTTCATACGAAACCGACGACCCCTCCATCTTCAAAATTAAAACAGGACATTGCATAGAAACAACAAATCACATTATTATCCCTGTTGACATTTCAAAATATAAACTTTGACATCCTCCGTTCAAAGTTGAACAATTTAATCTGGAAATAAGGAGGGAGATTCGTAATTCGATAAATTGAATACGGACTAAACAAAACAGATGAATGT
>DWMF01001170.1:0-12098 GCA_018244815.1 Parelbella polyzona | reverse complement strand
TCCTTCACCGTTAGCAAGTGATATTTAAACTTAAAACGCACTTTTATAAAGAGGTGCGCGCCATGTATTTGAACCCATGACCCCCGGAATGAGAGGCTGAATTCTTAACTACTAGGCTACCACTGCTTCTTGCAATTATACATAAATATATACAATAATCTAGTAACCTAATAAAAAGCTTTATAAGTCTTAAACAAGTACGAAACCTTTTTATTCCTACCTAATCACTAAATCAAATTATCTTCGTTACAGACAAATTTTGAAATTAACTTTGTAATATTTCCCGACTGTATACAATAAATAAAACGCGAAAAGATATATATTTACTCTATTAGCAAACACTGATACCAAAGGCATTGTAAAATATTATGGCGTAAGTACTGAAAATAAAAAAAGTCACTCCATACTGTTAGTTGGACAGATTTTTTTCTCCTTCGTTTTTGAGTGGTTATGACAACAAACTATATGAAATGATACAGCCAATGTCATTTCTTGTTTGTTAACATAATAGAAATTTATTAGTGCGTAATGTTATGGATGAATTAATACCTTGGCTATATCTTGTTAGCGTAAATGGTACAGTAATTGATGAAAAGTAGTTAAAATTATGTGCTTCTTACACTTGAACTATGTACATATGAAAATTTTAATTTTAAAATACTACAATTTTTTTAATGATTAATCATTAAAATTAAACCGCTATACATATGATGATTTATCTCAAATTGATTATTAACAAGTCAGTATCCTTTACGCTAAATTCACCTTACTCATCATTATAATTCACATTTTAATTAATAATACATATCAACAAATATAAAATAAAATCACACCTGCATTTCCCGAGGAGACAAACGGAGAGTGCTCTTATTTTTCACCTATTTTATTATACTTCCTGTGTTATATGAGTTAGTCCGGGCATAAATGGAACTTTGTAGTACAACGGAGTTAAAGGCTAAAGAAATAAACGATAATATTTATAAAAGGAAAGGATATTACGTAATAGTCTCCATGTCCATGTCCAGCATCGCCGCCTCCGTAGCCTCCGCCATAACCCCCATCGGCGTAGCCATCGTACGCCACGTTAGCGCCGTATCCACCATAGCCTCCATAGCCTCCATAGCCGACAAAGCCTGCGCTAGCGGCAACACACATCGCGGCCAAAACGAATACCTGGAATTAAAAGCAGTATATATAAAAACACACACACACACACCCAAGGTTAAAATGAAGTACTTACAACGAATTAGACAAAAGAATCGCATATGTTAGTCAAAAGTCAAAAGAGATAACGAACAATGTAACTAGCAATACTTGTGTGTTTGAAATACCTATTACTGCGATACTTGCTGATATAAATTACTTTTCTCGAGACTTAACTAGCAGCGTCTGTAACTGTTTTTCTAGGCGCGTGATACATCTCCGGATTCATTCCCACTTTCCACCAAACGGAATCGTTTCCAATGGGTAGCGTATTACAGTACATTTGAAAATGCTCAAACGTATCAACGCTCGAACGTACGTATAGATGTGTCTGGCTATCACATATCTTATGTTGGAACACAGGAATTCAACCCTGTAGACTGACTTCGACTATTTACAAATTTGAGTAGGTAACTATAATAACATTATCCGATAATTTCATACACGGCCATGTCATTCCACACTTAAATTATTATAATAGTTCTATATAAATACAATATTTACACCTAAAATTAATCCAAACATTGTGTTCATCACAAAACGTCTTCACTGGAAATCGAATCCACAGCCCTAGACCCAGCGATCAGAACCACTAACCCTGTCCTCTAACTGTGCCAACAGCCCAATCAAACAAATTGAATTGTCTTAAAACGTCGTATTATTCCCAGTAGTCGTAACGTATGTACATAATACATTCATTCGTACAACACGACAACACAATGCACATGTAACTATGCAAAATTAAATATTAATGATGTTTGTGTTAAACGTCATTCATTGTACAAGTAGATTTGGAACTGGAACAATGGATACGCACAAACAATTGCGGGAAGTATTAAGCTAATAAATGATGCACGTTCGTAATCACTTTCCGCTTACAACTCTATTCGATAACAGTATTTCCCATATCGTAACTTACAGCGTTTTGTTCGATATGTGTGAATCAATGTGCTTTTTTTCCAATAGTCATAGGTCGCAAATTATGTAATTATACATACGTAATATTTTTTATTATACATTATCCATCATCGTCCTCATTATCATCTTTTTCTTTCCATCTTTACTCTCCTTTTTATATTTCAAATGTTACACAAGGTCTTTCTAGAATTTTAAGAATTAGTGATAAAACTGCTATATTTAGCAAATATCGTTGGTCTACATACCCTTTAGAGAATATTTTATGGTACTTCAAAATGTTCTAGTTACAGTGTTATGTTATTATGCAATTAATTATTATATAGTTTATTAAGTTTATTTTAGATAATATATTACTCATAATTGACAAGTAGGTACTCTATAACGCTCTAGTGCTATGTGCGATAGAGTTTGCTTTATATTAATTTTCCCCATGAAGCAAATATGTATGTGTTAAACGCTTTTTTAATAAGATTAAAATTTTATGTTATAAAGCAGTTTTAAAATTATGTATAGGTAATGTTTTTGGAAAGTTTTTATCGTTAATAATTTTGGGGAATTGTAAATTGCAAAGCCCTTTTATATTATTGTTTTTTAAAGAATTTATGTCGTTACCTTGCAACTGACCTAGAACTATAAGTACAAACTGAATTTTCGTTGAGGTATAGACATTTTGGAAATTGTATTCGACATTCATATATCGTGGACGATTTTTAATGTAATTATGTTATTTTTAGTTATTTAACTAGTATTTCACGTCTGTAATCTCCGAAGAGGTAGGCAGAGGAGTGTAGTACACTCCCACGTTCCACCAGTTACGTTTAAGTTCCATGGAATATGTGGTGAGCCTATTGCCACAATTCCAGACTCCGAGTCACTACTAGAAATTCTAAATTAGAAAAATTCAATAGCACCCGACCCGGAAATTGAACCCAGGACTTTCCCATCGACAGTCACGCTTGCAACCGCTCGACCAACGAGGCAGATAAGTAGCAATAATAAAATATGAGATAATCCCTTAAAAATAGATGAACTTCTTGAAAAGTACGCAAATACTAGCTAGCTACACTTACTTGAAAAGCACGCATTGTTATTTTATATAAACACTGGGGTCACTTTCGTCCTCTTCAGCGTGGATGTAGCCGACAGGAGTTGAACTGACTGATGCCGTCTCAACGACTGCACTGTATTTATAACCAACTCACCTTGCACCACCTTGAGGCATGCCTCATGACTCTGCTATGCTCTGTGTACTGCCAAAATATCTATACGTACCAATCAGTTCACGCAATAATCACAAATGGATACTAATAGCTTGTAACTTATCTCAATTATCGTTATGTGACCTATACATCTATTTGACAATCTTATAACGTAATATGGAAGTATTTAAAGAAATAAAAAAAATGAAGAAGTGTTTTTACTGGAAAATACAAATCAATCATTACTAGTAACTGTAGCATTGGGCTAAAATTGAGAGCTATTTGTTAAATTAAGTTTGAACTTGAGTTTATTGATGATCATCATAACATCACGACTGTGTTTGCCCTAAGAGGTGGGCAGAGAACTGTAGTCATAGTAACAAAGTTATTTCTCTATAAATATCTGTCCTGTGCTATCTTGACCAAAGTCTATTGTATGTTTGATATTGAAACAACGACCGTAAACAACGAATGTTTTATTTTATTTTTTTAATGTATTTGTAACACATATGACGTTAATTTCATTTCCTAATTCATTTAATTTCCAGTCAGCTCCATTTGTTTCATATAAATACCAATATCATTCTACGCTACCTCAACTCTACGCTACTGCTTATGCGCAGTTAGCCTTAAAATGTATTGACAACACAAAATAATATGTTTATATATAAAATAGCTTCTATCATTAGGCACAAAATAACTAGACATCGTTTTTAGACTATTTTTTACTTCCATTTACCGTATCTTAATAGTTTTTTCCTACTTATTGGAACTAACCCTGCAATAACAAAGAAAATATTTATAAATAGCTGCAGTGAACGCCACCTGAAACGGAAAATACAAAACCGGTGGAAAATGTTTTAGAATTTATAACAGATTTTTTGTAGAGTCGGTAAAAGTTATACCTTTGAAATTATTTGAATTGTGGTTATCTTAGAATGAATAAAATACCATCAAACACTTAAACAACCTATGAAATGAAAAAAACACCTAACGGATGTTTGGATTGCTTGGTGAATCGTAAAATTTAAGTGCACACCTTTGAGCATCCAATTCTAAAACATAATTTTTTAATTAATTTTTAAGTATGTAAGTTTCGTAATTAATTTTTCCTTCAGTTATAAAACGTACCCATTAATAATAAACAAGTTTTATATAAAACATTGCACTCTACAAACTCTACAAAATGAGTAGTACCACCAAATTCAATTTCAAAAGTTTAAGTCACAATGTGTATTTACATGTTGCGTAGAATTTTATATATTTACGAAATATAAATTAATGTAAACGTATTGTGTTTAAACTGGTAGAAAAACATTATTATGATTATATCATCACGTCAAATTCCTTACGGTGTAGGTAGAGTACACCGATGATGCTTCTAAAGAAACGACTACGTACGTAAGTACGTAATATACACGCGTACCGTAGTATTCGTAATATCAAGCGGAAGAAAAATGAGTTCCTGTCTTATGAACGGAAATACCAATGACTGTTCCTTTGTGTAACACGCGTAAAAATACTCGTACTTTACCTGTGATAATTTTCACATTAATTACTCTTTAAAATATTTGACACATTGAATACAATTTAATTTTAATCAGTCACACTTCACGAACATTTCGAAAGTAATCAGTGTTTTTTACACTGTCCTAAGGAGCGACATTTATCGTTTTATTTAAAAAACACTAACTAAGCAGTCCAGTGGCTAGCTTCCCTTTGCCAAAATTCCTATTAAACTACTGTAGCAGTACCACCAGCATGACAAATAGAGTCTATAAAGATACAAGTACAAGTACTTTTAAACAACATATCAAGTTTTAAACAAGAACAAATTATTGGCGAGAAAGTTAGAAATATGTGTTCCAAACTTATCTATGTAAGCTTTTATGCAAGACAAGACACCTAAGGGTAGGGCTGGCTATATTGAACTACATTGCATTTCGTTAGGAAACATCAAGTTATTATGCAAAGTGGGAAAAGTGGATCAAGTCCTTACTGATAGATATCAGTTATTTATTGACTGTTCTACTGATTTACTAAGTGTTTATACGTACATCATGTTCCTTTACTCATTTGATAGACACAAATGTAGAACAATTAAGTACAATCCTAGGTACGAGTATACTCGTATACTAATTAAAATATAATTGTTGGGTTTTTTTTCCTCCGATTATTATAAAATGTGATTTTACCCGTTATATTTCTGCTTTCTTTATTTATTTTGCAAAAAAAATACTTTATGGATACGATCGGTTAATAACTTACCAATCTTTTCTATACCGCTTCAACAAATAAAAAACAAAGAATCCCGTTAAAATTCATATTTAGGCAGAATAATTATAGGGATAGCCAGGTATTTTATGAAGGAAGATCCTATTTACGTTTATTTGGGCAATTTTGTATCTTAAAAATAATAACAACAAAAGTATACATATATAATAGGACATAAAAAGAATGGCTCTTGTTTGAACTGTTTTTTAATAACTCAAATACTGTAAATTAGAAAAAATATTATCAAAGAGAAAAAAATCAACTAACAGTAATATATTCCTTTTAAAGTAAAAAAAATGTCACTAACTCTATAACCTATTATACATACGCCTATGCGTATGATCTATATCATTGCATTTATAATTAGTTGTAAAATAGACGCCTAAACATAACATTTAGCAATACGCGTTACCTTATTCTACTAAACGTTGTTATATTAAAACTAATGACTAGCTGCAAACCAAACGGGAATAATTATAAGCAGTTAGGAATCCACACAAGATAATAATCACGTTATAAACTGTTAATTATCAACTATAATCTGATAAAACTCGCCAATAATCCATTGCAGAAGCGCAAGTGTTGCCGCAATGCGCTGGAACCCCTCATTAGCCAGCGATGGTACGAACAACTAAATTGGTAATCCAGTCGGCGATTACAGCTGCCCTAATAGCACTTGAGTGTTTCCTTTTAATCGTAACATTTCCTTTGTTCTGAATCCAGCTAATGTTGGCGTCGAGTTCATTGACTTTATTGAGAAGCGTAGAAAGATGACTCTACCTCTTAACATTCTTCATGAGCTTATTATAATGGTCGTCTAAGATAATAGTCTTATTATTACTTAAAGTTGTTGAAAAGTGTAAAAATGATGGCTCTACATTTCAGAATTAATCGCGAACATAACATAATAATTGCTTGAGAATAATATTAATTATATAGAAATCATAACCGTCTATTTTTAAACATTCTTACAGTATACATATATCACAATAGTACCCTAGGATTTACAGAAAAATTGTTTTAAGAAACTTAATTGTTAAGTTAGTGCCAAGAAGCACGATAACGCAAAACCATGCTAAGTAGGTAAATGCCGATTACAATATCAAGTTCCAAATAAGTTAGTATTGAACTAATAAACGTTGTAAAATATCAATATCAAACTAACTATATGGTAATAAATAAATATTATTCTAACGTAAATAATTATGAAATGTTGGTATTATTGCAAGGCTTCAAATATGAAGTATTCAGCCTAGATTACAATTATATCATAATAGTTCTTAAAGCAACACAAATCAAGAACATATTCCTATAATCAGTTCAAATACAAAAAAAACTTAAACCACAATTTCCATTAAGCATCGCACACTTCATTGATTCGGTAAATTGTACCTCAACAATGGAATTGTGACATTATAGTTTACGATTCCACAAAAAAGTAAATATATAGTTACAGTTCGCGGCCAAGGGTAATATTTAAGGGGCTTGCCGTACTATAAGAAGTAAAGCGATATGCTGGGAACCTTTAAATATGGCTAAATTATATATGGCTAAATTATATATGGCTAAATTATATATGGCTAAATTATATATATATTTAGATATATATATTTTAGGTTCTATTAGACTATGGCGTGACTGTCGATCGGGAGTTCAAATTACAGGTAGGGTACTATTAGATCTTTCTAATTTAAAATTTCTAGTAGTGACTCGGAGTCTGGAATAGTGCCCGGTGTATGGCAATAGGCTCACCACCTATAATTCCATGGGATTTAAACGTAACTGGTGAAACGTTGGAGTGTAGTACACTCCTCTGCCTAACCCTTCTGCGATTACAGGCGTGATGTTACGTAATTTTAAACCCTGCTCGTGTCCACTTAAGTAATGGTTCTAATTGACTTTCAGAACTTACTGAAAGGGTACTTTGAGTCTAGTTATTGCGTACGAAATTTTAGCACTATCTCGTACAAAGTAGGCCACAGCACGTAAGTAGGTGAATTCACACGGTCTCTAGACTAAAAAGTAACCTCGGGGCTATGGTAATTGGACTTATGAATCATTTACAACAGATTCGTTGATTTATCTCTGTTACAATTACGGGAATTTCCTCTTCGCCTATGTAAATGAAATATTATCGTACACTTATGTTATTTAAGAAATAAAAATGATAATGGAATGTGTATATAATATGTCTGCCGCCTGTCTTTAAACATAATTTGATGTTAATCAACGTATAAGCGATGAGAATAAATAAAACTCAACTGTTACTTCGTTATTATAAATGACAATATTATGTTATGCATATTTTCATTCAGTAAAAGTGTTTATTTTATAAAAAATAGCATTAAAAACAACTTGTGGTAGAAATAACATTGAATAGTTCACGCAATGACGTGAACAAAAATCTCCTCTTTATACATATTAAAAGTTAGCACCCTTCAAGTTCTATTTTCTCATACTTTTCAAGCGCTTTTGTATATATTACAGTGCCACCTAGAGCTCGGTTCATGAACTACGTAGACAATTCATTTTCATACTTTTAATAGCAAGCGTAAAGCACATCAAACACTTTCGAAATACCTTGTAGTTCGATGCTTACTCAAGAGATGGCGTACAATAATGAAATATATTACAGAGCTATATTATAATGTCGGTTTTTAAATTACATGACGATTTTTCAAGTTGTTTTAGTTTATTTTCCAACGAATAAATTTTAGTAGTTAAAAAAAACATAAACATAAACCATTTAGGGACTTAAAATGTGTTTGTCATCGACACGCTAAGAAGTAGTTAAAAATTAGTTCTGTTGTATTCAGTTTCTGTGCAAATGTAATGCATAAAGTACTCCTTGTTTATGCACGCTCTTTCCTGCGTCTAATGTTAAACATTAAATAATAAGTAGAATTTGTATGTATGTATATTTAAGTATTATAAAGTATTAGATACTTTCCATATTTATAAGTCTTATACAAGCTTTTAAGGGGGACTTTATGTAAATAATTTCTGTTCAAATACAAACTCTTTTTTAACCTCTTACAATTTGAGACCTGCGCTAAAAAGCTAAACACTTTAACTTTAAAATAAAACAAATAAAATATCGTGTCAAGCACGATTAGATTAATCTATCAGTCGAGTTTGATTGTCATATATTTTTGTTTGTATAGATATTAAATTATGTATTGAAATGTATGTCAATATTTTTTAATCAATCCATTATTTTCTGATACATTTTATTATTGTTATGATAATCATATAAAATATTTCGAGTTACATGAAACTATAAAAATAAATATGAAATAACCACAGTCGTATAGCTACGCCGCCGAGATACCAACATACTGGCAACTTATAAAATCATGGCAACATTACTTTTTTCTGTATACCTCTGACAGTTCCATCAACCGTTAAGAAAATTCCTTTTAGACATGGCCATTAGGTAAATGGTCCCCGAATATCACCCATTATAAGTTATCTCATTACATGATCCAAGGAAATGTTTCGTGGTTCTTAATTTAGTACATTAACCATAGAAGGAGATATCTCGTTAACAAAATTAACATGTACATAAATAATGTATATATGTGTATGTAGTTGATCAATGATGCAACAATCAAAACACTTTACATCATACGAAATACATTGTTGCAGATATTTTTGATCCTAGACCTGCAAGGCGAAATATATTAAGTAAACATATTGATTTTAAGCTTAGACCACATAGCGCTTGCATTCTGCTGGTTGGCAAGTCTTGGAATTTGTGTACATTTTATTATTACTATATCTTTGCCTCAGCCCTACCTGACATCACACCTGTAACGTCCAAAGAGGTAGTCAGAGTATACTAAATTTACACATTTGACCACTCTAGTTATATGTACGTTTTATCGTGGAATAGGTGGTGAGCCTATAGCCATACACCGGGCACAAAGATTACAGTTGGCTTGCTATTTTGCATAAATTACTGGAAATAACAATATATTCCGCCAATGTCGCTTATAGATTATTATTACCACATTAAGTGGCCAAATGGATATTGTAAGTCGACTTACTAAGAAATCTGGACTTTGGTAGGTATTTATGTATTCTTCTTTTCCAATGAAACATGATGGAAGAAAAAGAGAAGATCCTAAAATTATGATTAATTTTAAATAATAAAAGGCTTACTTTCAATAATTATTACTTTCAAAGTAAATTTGAAATAGGCGGCACTTATATAATATTCGGTTATTAGGTAAATTAACAAACAAAACGAAATTACTTTACAGCTTTTTTATCTGAAACACTAAACCTGTCTACGTTTTGCATTGTCTGAATTTTACGACTATGGGAAGCAGAGAGAATACTAGACACGCGATAGCGCGACTCGAAGAAGATAAAATTTAGACATTGACCCAAATCACAATTATATTTGATCGCTATCCCAATTAAGCTCGACTTGAATTTGCTCGCTTGAGCAAATAATCTGATAATATTACCAAAACAACGAAAACCTTCAACATGTAGGCCCAGCCTTACGATATGTTTTGGTGACATCTTGAATCAATAAATAACCGTATATAGTTTATTTTTATGCCCTTACAAGAAACGTACTTGTTTATCTCGGGACGTGGTAAGAACACAATCACTTTTCATTTTTATATGCAATTAAAGAATACCAATTCAGGTTACTTCGTTACATGTATATTTTTATTGATGCGGGTATGCGGTAGCCGAAGTGGGTAATAACAAGTATAGGTAGTAAACGGGTATTAAATTAGGATAGTAATATTCAAGTTACTTTGTTGTATATATGTACATATTTACTAACTGTAGGTACGCTCATTCTGTAGCTGAACTTGTTACTATTAAGTATTATAATATGTACAAATAATGGGCACATGAATGAACGTCATTGTTATATTTAGGTATATTTTTAATGACTGCAGCTACTCATAGATAGACGAGATCTCTACGGGGAAGATTGGTTATAATAACCTTTCTTTTTACCTGTATGCCTAAATATAAACCAATGCTGTAGTAATAGAAAATATAATTAATAAAAATAGGCAACAAAAATTTATAAAAAAAAATATAAATAGGCAACAAGAAACGTAATGATATGTGAGTTAATAATAAAAATTTACTAGCATTACAATCATAAATTCAATTTGTGATAGTTTCGTAGTCAGTAGCTCACTTTCATTCTAAAGTAAATAATTCTATATCTTAAGTCGTTACGATTAACTGACTATAATTTTAAATTAATACAACAATAATTTATGATGAATAGAAAGGAGATGTTGTTTGATTAATTATACCATTTATATATTTATAACCAGAGACCATAACAGTTTTGGAAATACATATACTCGTTGTATATGTTTATTCATACTTTATCAGCATAACTAGTATAGATAAAATATTTGAAATGATTCATATTTAGACAAACCGCGATAGGTATAACTAATGTCACATTTGGCAGTGAAAATGAAATATATTATTAATTCACTGTAAAAACTGCTAACCCGCGCTAAATCAGTGCCGCTATTTCTGGCCCTCCATATCCTGAGAGAAAACCCATGACTGACAGTGGAACGATAAAAGGGTTGATAGCGCTGATTAATTTGTTATCGTCAACTAGTTTAATAATTAAGTGGGCTTAGATATGAAATATTGATATGCAACGGACAATATGTATTTTTACGCATTACATACTTGTTAAAATCAGATTATCATAATATCTGCAGCAACACATCAAAGTGTCCCTGAATAATAGCGAATAAATACTTATTTTTATAAACAACGTAGCAAACTAAAAGAGCAGTCGTAACTTCTGTGGCTCATATACAGTAAGGCTTATATACAGTAAGTAAGTTTTGCTAAATAGGGTACCAGCAATTTAACAGGACAAGAGGAATAGGAATTGTTAGTAACTTTAGCCCTGTACACATGTATGTATGTGTACACACTATTTCCGTCAACAATTGTACTAGTTGTACATATAAGTATGAAAGAAGCGCATCTTTGTATTAAACTGCTACATTCAAATGCATAAGATTACGTTACGTTCACGTCTATCTTAATTAGTACATCTAAGAACATTTATTACTAAGCCGTACCCACATTATTGCAAAAGAACTACTGAGTGCCCGAACACTAGTTCACTAGTTACCAAAATGATTACCCAATGTCTATCCTAAAGAAGAACAGTTTGCAAGTAAACAGTTGTGTTTAATGAGTATTAATGACATAACCCTGTATATATGGAACGAGCGCATCGCTTTATATGGCGTGGACCTGAATAGGCTGGAGTTCTGAGACGCATCGTGTGTACTATTAATTGGCAGGCTTATTCCGCTATCATTTGCTTTATTGTAAAAGAATTACTTTTGTTAACATACATAATATTTTTTTTTTATCTTTATTATGATAACCACTTTATCATGCGGATGTTAGATACGACTCCCTCTTCAGAATGAAAAGGATTAAGACTACAAAGTGCCACGCTAGAAATGTAGGGGTTGA
>DWMF01001169.1:0-12100 GCA_018244815.1 Parelbella polyzona | reverse complement strand
AAGAAAAACAGCGAGTTCACCATAATCACATTATATTAACGTCTGACAGATTAGCCTGTCTGTAGAGAACACTAACACAGTGGGTAAACGAAACGAGTAACGGTTCCTAGGTTGGAGCACCCGCTCTCCACGACGGCAGGGTAGAAAGTTACTCTTCTTACAAAGTCTACCCGTCACTGCTAGACTCTGTTGTAGTATAAAATTAGCCAAGTACTGACATTGCGATGTGCTGCCTCTTGTAGTGCTGCCATCTGTAGTCTTGAATCGTTTAACGTCCGTACAAATGACTATTTTCGATACTTTCAATGTCCATACTCATGACCGTCTCCGACATATATACCGCATGAGATATTTCTTTTCCCTACAGCAGTCGGTTATTAAATTAAAATGTACGCAATGCGTATTAATATCTTAATAGAGAAGATCTTGATCTCAATATCTCATATCAAACATTTATACTAATGGCGTTTGATTGGTAGCAAAATTTAAGATATCCCGCGTCCCCCAGGGAGGACGTGGGGGCTGAACTTTTAAAGATATTATCAGAAGGGTTGAAACGCGCCCATGCGTCCTACGTGATCGCGTCCGCCATCTGTCTTCGACAAACTGAATTTTGTTTATCTTTACTTTTCTCAGAAATGCCAAATATCTAGAAACGAACTTGTATCTCTTTGTTTCAATTGAATAGTCTCGTTCAATATTCGTCTTTGAATTAAGCTGTAACTGAAGTCTTCATTATTAACGTTTTGTTTGTAGTTTTAGCTAGTGAATTATTTTGATTATATGTACCATATTTTTTCATAACACTTTTTAAATAGTAGTAAGGCAGTAACAAATTTCAATACTCTATTGTGACTATTGACTTTAGATAATCATTAAGGTATATTGTTGTTCTTGACGTCCATTGAAAAATTTTCTACATGTGCATGAGTTTGGTTACCATCATGTGTCTGCGGAAAACTATTTCGCAGAAGCGCGGTGGGTTGAAGAAGATATGTGCAATTACCTAGTCTCTCTGATTTACAGAGCGATTTTTAACCAGTACTCACATACATTTATAATAACCTTTAGGGCCAATCGAAACTTTTTACTACTACGCAGAACTGATTAGTAAGAATTGTCAATAAACATTAACCTTATTCACAATAGGATTTAAGAAGTTGAACTGTTGTATTAAATGATAATCGTCTCTGCGTTTGTGTCATTGAAATCGTAAAAAAACAAAGTACTCAAAAGGAAAATAAAACCTGAAGACTCCAGCTTTTATAAGACCAAAAGGTGATATTGCTGAGTATTATAACCAAACGATGTCCTTGTACCGAAATGAGAAATTCAGATGGCAAAATAAATTATGCAAACGTGCCGCAGTAACCATAAAAAATCAAGACTTTTCCTCCCGAGACGTAGAAATGTATTGAGACAGGAACTGGACGCACATAAATTTATCATTTTCCACTGCATAAAGCATAAATTCGAATCATTGGTCCTTCCTAGAGGGCGAGGAAACACAAAAAGTTTGTTGTTGTTCCCGAGTAACAAACTTCCAATATTATTATGCTAAGGTAAAACAAACGAATGTTATTGTTTATTTGTAATACCCCTTAGGCTGCCGCCTTTACAAATATTTATTGATCGTATGTTTTTTACTTATTCATTTTAATTGAAAAGTTTAATTGTGAAGTTTTTATTTGGTGTCGTTTCATCTGAAATATTTTAGAAAGGATAATTGTAAATATCTACCTCGTCAAACGCAATCACTCAAAGACGTGTTAAATGTAGTATTTTAAGTGTCGTTCTATAACGTTGTGAACTTAATCGATATTTTTTAAATATTGAACTTTGATTGAACATGCAATTGAATTTAAACCCTCATAAATATATGCAATATTTATTTCTAATGCAGTTATAACTACAAGGTACATTCGGTCAACGACAAATCAGGGTTGCTACTTAAAAATACCTACAAAATATATTATGTCCTTCATTCAATCATTTCTCTCAGAGATATATTAAGAAGGCGGTGTTTTCCATTTCCAAGGCGTCTCAGTTTATTGAAAGGCGAAAGAGTGATTCAATAGGTCCACCATCTCGACACAATGCGAAATGCCTCAAGCAATACACTTCGCCGCACTTGTCACCCACATGGGTCCGAGGGTTGAATCTACATAAAAATATCCATATTTTAAATTTGATTTGAGAGGCGAACTTGGCGGACAAATGTTTGCTATTGAAAATTGAACGGGTCTCTGACGTGACAGAAATGCAATGCGTCATATTTGAAAGTGGAACCTTTTGTGGATAAGAAAATATAGAGTATCAAATTTTGTTTGTAGTGTAGAGTTGTATTTGATGAATAAATCATTTATTTATCATACCAAACTCAAATAGTAATATTAATATTTTTTTATGTTAATTTAAACTATTAAATTATAATTTTGATATGTACTTTAACGTTGTACTAAACATGGTAAATAAGAAAAGTGAGAAGTGAGAAGTATGTAGTAAGTAGTGAAAAGTATTGTATAGTATGAAAGATACGAAAGTTATAGTTAAATTTACAAACGAACTAGTAATAAAACTTTTGGAAATCGATTATATTGATAAAATATCGTTACAAATGTACGCACGTTACTTGAAACCTTTGATTTTAGGTGTGTCAATGTGAAATCTTTAAAAGGTCGCAAAGCGCCGGAAGCTCAAACACCTCAACAAGACATACCTTTCGTAAGTAAATTGTCATGTCTCGAATCGCCGCTTATAATTTTAGTAAAGCCATAGAATATACATAAAATAGATAATACATAAAACGACTCCTGTGATTTGTGTACAAACACGTAATAATATATTATACGTTTTAGCACAAATCGCTATGCACTTTGTGGAGCGAGCGTTGTATATTATAAACCGACTTTTAACGGGAGCTATCAGCATCAATTTTCATTTGTATGTAGGTTGATCATTAAAACTTTAGTAACTTGTGAACGTAGGTAGATAGGAAGTCCTTGTGTTTGGTGGAGCGGCTCTGTTACATATGTGCGCTGTGGATAGGCCCGAGGCGGTTCCCTGCAGATAAGTTTGTGTACAGCACTACATGTGCGCCGGCCGCAGCCCAAGTTCGGGCACACTTGCGGCGGCCCCAGATATGTCATATTCGAGGGCCGCCGCGGACATCTTGCGCTGTAATATGCCGACTGATTGTAACTGTAGCGGGATCTAGCAGTTTGCGGCCATTTGACTACTTCGAAATCTGCAGGTATTTGTTATTAATGCAAAGAAGTATGACGACATAATAAAAGAAAAAGACATCTATGACTATTTACAATCGTTTTACAAAAATATGCTGAGATGTAAGTAAACATGTATGTACTTACACATTTGTATGTAATGTGGAGACACTTAATTTATAACACAGACATGTAAAATGTGTCTGCGTACTTTGGTCGAGTGGTTACAAATTGATCGCGAGTGGGTTCGAATCCCGGTTCGGCTACTACCGGTTTTTTTATATTACTCACTTAATTTCTAGTAGTAGCTCGGGGTCTGGAGTTGTACCCAGTACCTATATCGTAAAAGGCTCACTCCGTATTCCTTGACGGGATGGAGAATTTAACAGGCAGATTGCGAGAGTGTATTGCACCTTTCTGCGTACCTCTTCGGGGAATACAGAATAAATAAATAAAAAAAATAATAATCCTGAAAAGACAAGCAACCCTTTGTGTAAAGAAAGAACTTTTATTAAAAAAAATTATATTTATCGGGCAAATATGGTACATTGTGTTATTCTGCATTAGCGCTGATCATAAAACAAATTTATATTAAGTAATAACAATACAACAGAATACAGAAATCGAGCAGGTGCTTAATAACACAAAGTGTCAAAACATCTGGGCCGCAGTACAACATGAAGAATGGAATGAGTTAGTCCGCACGCTCTTGCCAAAGCAAGTTTTCTAACGAACATGTCACACACCAACCGCAGTTTTCATACGAATGTCAGATATGGAATATAATAGTTCTATGAATACGTTCTTGTCGCCATACAATATTAGTTTAGAACAAAAATTCTGTGTCATTGCCTTGAAACTCAATATAATTTTATTTTAAATTTCTAGTGTGTACATTTAATTTTGTCTTCAAATTTTTATGTAGGTATATTATAACTCACATAAGAACTTCATTATTATATTGAAAGAGATTTATTGCTCTATAGCATTTTAGTGATATCTGCCATTAGTTAGAGAAAGTATTATGTAAACATGAAATGACAACATATCGGACCTGTATAGTTTTACATTGACAGCATTCACTTTGATTTGCGCAGTCATTTGATATTACCGTGACGTACAAATTATGTCTAAGTTAAATAAAGGAACACAAGAAATCCGAACTCAGTGCTAAGAAATGAGAATGTGTTTATGTCATGTTAATACGATACCAGTAATATGTTGTAAAAAGTATCTGGAGCAGGCTCAATTTACGAGTACTTATTCTTACCGATAATTATCCTTTGTAACCGGGGCAGGGCAGAATTTATTTCCGATGTATGCAAGTACAATATATGGAGCCGAAGTTCGGGCATACATTGATACGCTCTCAAAGGAGTCATGTGTTTGATTTGCACTGGCTCGCCGGCCAATTGCAAACTTTGCCCTCTATGATCCTTTCTTTCTCTTTTTTGCTTCTACTGTATTTCAATCTAGAGTTTAATCAAATTCGGTAATATAATCTATAACTCACTATCTACCTCATAAGATATCTGTGTCAATAAATAATACAGGTGAATAAAAATATATCTCGTAGTAGAATATGTACTAAAAACGATTTATATTAGAGCAGAGTAAATTGATATAAACATTTTTAAATAAAAGAACCTGTCTCAAAAACTTGCTTTTTATTAGTAAATGTTTTGGTTCCAATGCACGTCGCAGACAGAACAGCGAGCACGAAATTAAGTTTTGCTACATCGTAAAAGCGTTTTAAAGTTCCACCACGCCATATATATACTTTAGCTGTACAAATTCCCGGCGATCCTTTAAAATCAGCTGCGATCCAGCCGCCACTCGAAGTGACCGCGGCCTGATTCCATTAATGCTCCCCCTTCGTCTCCCTGCAATGCAGTTCGCCGTCCCGAGCAAGAGTGACACGAATTTAAGCACGTTTTAATCTAGCTTGAACTGCAAACTTCTAGCATGTCTAAGATCCCTGTACTAGTACAAGTACTTGGGTTAAATTTCCACAAATAAATTTGTGTTAGCTTGATGTTTCCAATAACGGCCTTACGACAATGTTCTCAGATTCAAAGAGTGTCTTTTCATGGAACATTGTAATATTTTTAACGAAATAAATTTATAATAATTTAGACTTAAATTTATATGATGATAAGATTCTATTAATTCGTGCCATATTATAGAAACAAATATCAAGTGTAATGTGTGTGTGTGTGTACATATTATTCTACAATTTCGGTATATGGACATTTACATATACATGTACGTACGTTAACACGTTAAGGGTGAGATATATTATATCTATATTTAGCTGAGGATTAGAGAAACGCCAATCCGAATAACGATGACAGAAACACTAATGTTTTGGTCACGATAGATGAAGTAGTTCAAGTTCTATATGCCAGTACGAAGTTAAATTCTAAGTACAAAATTAAGTTTAGGCACGACCACTCCCCCGTCCTCTTGGCGTGCGCAAAAGTGACCCAAATGAAAGCATCTCTTAATCTAAGCTGGACATCGAGATAACAGTATTATAAACCGTTGCCGCCAACTGCAATTCGCTTTTAGAGCATTAGAAACTTCGACGTATTTAATCTGAACCCTATTACATTGAGTTCCAGGAATAGGGCTGTTACGCCCTTATCTTATTGCAAACGGTTACAGATAAGATATTCATTTCGATAAAAGTAATATGGTCCGGTTCGAGCTTACGATTATGCTTGACCTTAGGTTTTTTTTACTTGTCTGTTTTTGCATTTTTATACACACACATAGTTACATATTGTCACGCCTATTTCGCATAGGCGTAGGCAGAGATTAAAGATTTCTACCTGCTACCGTCTTGGCAGACTTCTTTCACCTCCTGTCTCTTTAAGGTCGTATATTCATTCATGCTTGACCATTGAACAACCTTTTGACCCGGCCTTCTATTAATTGTAAGATATCTTTGATTTGATCCAAGTGTGTAGGTACACCTAGGTCTATCTCTTTTGATTTTACCATTTACTCTCTTCTGATTCTACTCACTTATGACTTTTGAAGAAAGTCATGAAAATCTCTTAATATACATATCTACGGTTTTAAAAAATGTATGTAAGTTTGTACATATGTATATGAATTAACACTAACAATTCATTATCAAATCTTTAAGAATTAAACTTATCGGGAAAATTAGTTTGCATCATAATTTTAGAAAACTATTTTAAAGGGCGAAGGCATCGTATTTATTTCTTCATTTATCAATCAAGACAGAATTTCGTTTTGGATTCTTCGCTCGCTCGACTCGCGCACTCTTCAGCAGTGGAGCGAGGCTTATATCTGATTCCAAAAATAGGGCTGTAAGTTGCCATTATAGTTGCCGCCAGTGTTCGTGAGATTAACGAATTTGATAAATCTGATAACAGTTGTAAGCGCTGAAGGGACACTGATTTTTATTTGACGATAACGTCCTATTTTTCGGGCGAAGGGAACAGGCGTAAGGATGAATGTTTGTAGTAATTTGACTTGACTACACATATGTACATGTGATATTTTAAATGAAATTGGTTAATCATAATTTTTTCTTTAGTTCATTCATCCGTGGTAATAATTTGAAACATGAAATAAAAAAATAGAAACATTTATGTATGTATTCTAGTGACACGTGAAAGGATTATTGGGCAATAACAAGTTTGGCTCAAGGATGTCAACGTCAAATGAAAGCTCACAGCCGCCATAGTACCTAGACAGTTAGACACATACATATATATTGTGAACTTATTGAAAGATAATTCAATTCGGAACTTGACAACCCTGTACAAAACGGTAGATGGAAACGAAAACATGATAGGGGATGTAATGACCATCGGACAGCGGTCCGATATTTACGTAAAACAATTAGTGCTGGTAATGCGGCCGGCCTTAAGACTTGTGTCAACATCGCTCTCTGATACTCTATATCTAAATATATGTATCTTTCAATCTGTCGGTAATATTTCTCATGAATTCGACATCTAAATTCGCAACTAATATGACTGCTTTAAATTAATTTTATAATTACAAATGATTAGGAGATCATTGAAATTGTTAACAATTAAAAAAATTATTTCTTACTACAATATCCCTTTTGTACGTGTTTCGATTAAATACAATATTTTGGTTAAATCAATGAAAAGTCATTGAGTGTTTTTATTACGAAAACGTTTATAAATGTTAGATTTTAGTCATAATAAATTCATTGGTAGGTACTATAATTAAGAATATTACGTATATAACTACTATTAAAATGTAGGTACATATGTATATATATTGTAGTGCGTGTATGTGTAACACCGTTTACGACATTGCATTCCTGAGGGCAACCGACACTGCATTCCTTGGTGGAAGATTTTGGTCTTGAAATTTAATAGCCGGGAATCTGGAGCCATTGAAGGGGTTTAAAAAACATAATTACGGCTTTTGTGTTTTATTAGATAACTTAGTAGACGTATGTTGATTTTTATGTTATCTAAGTAAGAATATCTTTTAAGTGATTCTTTAGTGATTATTTCATTAATTTCTTTGTGTTTTGTACTCAACTATGTTTTTGTCTCTTATTGTATCGGATGTATTGATTTTTCACTTAGGTATATAAAACAGCATTGGCTTATTTAGATGAAACAGACAACGATAAGATGGGTTTACATTGTCCAAATCAATTTATTCGTTCTTGAAAATCATAATGGAATCATCTGCGCTCTTCTTAACATTTTGGTGTATCAAATTACAGGTAGATACACACATTCCACTGACTAGTAAATTTTGAGTTCAACTCTTTCAATTACGCCGGCTCACCGACCTTAAATTTTTACTCAGTTTGAAATCAATGAAGATAATACCTCAACTTTTCTTAAGATATTAATTTTGTATACACATTACATTAAAGTGGCTATCAATCGAGTGTCATTTTCAACTTTCGAAACGCTCGTAGCTCTGAAGATGGCAGGTCAGAATCGTAAGGTAAAGTTAAGCAACATCAGCCCCTGGAGGCTCGAAAACTTTGGATGACATTGTCTTTATTTTTAATTAAATAAAATTTTAATAATTATGTTAAAAAATCTATTACTAACTCGCACTAAATAACATTATTTTTTATTTCTTTGTAAACACAGCTTCTCTATGAAAATAGGCAGTAGTAAATACGACGATACATAGAATATAAAAGAAATCATTAATAGACTATGTTACGTTCCGGAAACAAGATGCTAAACGCGCGTAAGATTACAACTGTGACCGCTTACCTAAGCTTCGCGATCCACGTAAGATAGGTATAGATAGGAGTAATTTATTAGATCAATATTGTTGGCGGGGTCTAGCCGCTCGGGCCATAATGGTTATCGCCCCAAACGTTTAATTACCCACTCGATTCGAGACAATGGTTAATAAGAAACGATGCCTCAGCACTATCCCCTTGATTTATCGAGCCATATTCGCAAGTTTCGCAAGAGATTAGACGAATTACCAACTACAAACTATGCGCTAGGTAGATATTAATTGTCGAATGAAAAGGGTTTTCTGATATGAGTATATTAAAGTCCTCAATAACAGTTATAGAGCAAGGTGTACTGGTGTTTGGCAACAAGGATTTTACTATAGCAGAAGAGTTGTGTTGCGGTACTGTTTTTGTTATACGAGTATTCAATTCATTCATTCATTCATTCAACGCATATTTTGACATCATTCCGTTTACGACTGCTGTTTTTTGGGAAGTTAGTAGCATAAGCAGTTGTGAACCATCGACGAACGGGTTGGTCATTAATGCATTTTTGTCTGAAAATTATACATCCAATGTGGGTATCCAGTGTAAGGGGCCAAAGTTAATATAGATGTTCTTAATGAGTTTTATCTTCAGGTACCAAAGGGAGCAATGATCGGAATATCAAATTTATTTTGATTGAACTAAACATTTCATTTAACATGTTAATTTTGAGTTTCCAAGTTGTTACTGTTATTAAGAAAACACGTTATTTGGACATATATTTCATTAAATATCAATATCGAGCTACTAGGTGTCCAGAAGTTGATGGGAGGCGGGTGTACTGTGAATTCACGAAGCGTATACATCAAAGATGGTGATTGAATATTCAAAGAGATCGGTCTGGCCATTATGTTGCCAACTATCGCATACCTCGCCTTTATAATTGATTGAAATTTATTCAGACTACCAATTTACATAGCACTGCAGTGTTAGAGATATCTTGTAAATACGCAGATGTATCTTGTGTTATTATTATTAAGTCCGATGCTAGGAGGTTACGAACTTTAACTCATTGGTATACACACTTTGATCGAACCAACAAGGAGTAGATGTTTTCAAACTCTACCAATTATCGAGGCATCGTACTGCAATAAGTGAATTGAACGCGGTATGAAAACAAAAGTATTTTTTAAAATTTATTTTATACAAGCTAAGCATGTAGTTAGTGTGTCACTCACACTTTCGTGATCATTTTGTTGGTTTCTAATAAAATACAAGCGCAGTACCCAATTTACCCATATTTATAGAAAGGTCATAAGTACCTTATTCAATTAAATTACTTGTATGTGTGACTAGGGGTAAAATCAGATTTTCACATTTTCATATTGTTGTATCTGGTTGTTTAGAATTGGTAAAATAATATTTATTTATATACATATATTTGTGAAGACATCAAATGTACAAGACTTCGGATAATTATGCCATATTTAGACTTTCCTTTACATTTTATAGAAAAATAACTACATAAATCATTTCCGGGAAATTGTGGTATATATTTAAATATTCCCAACATTCAGTACTAGAATACCGCTCTCACTGTTGGAAGGCTTCTAAATAATTGATTAGCTTTCTTAGGCGCCGCGGCCGGGTTCGGTGGTTCGAGCAAATTCTATTCAAATGGGTACAAGCTTTACATTTGTTTTACAAGAAAGGGACAGAGGTGACAAGTGAAGTCGCTTATTTCACACCGAGCCGTGTTTCAGGGTTTCGCAATCAACAGATTGGCTGTTTGTTAGTAAGTAGAATTATTTAACGTAAATAAATTGTGGAAGGATAGAGGTATTCGGCACTCCGTAATCTCTGCCTACCGCAGGGGACCTAGCGTAAATATATGTATGTATATTTATTAAGACAAATGGTTACATATTACATGCAACAATAAAACAAAGATCACGTTTCTATGTCCACATAATATAGAAAGGTATCTAAAACTCGTATAACTCATGTGCTGCAGAGACCAAAATAGCCGCATAAGAAAAGTTTGACGCGTCAGCTGATGAAAGCCATTAGGTATTGTCGCCAGACCGTCGCGGATATTGTGTGGACTGGACGTGTTCGATTACAAATACATTTTGACATTTATCCATCGAACAGAAATAATGTGCCCGTTCGATGTGTCAGTGCCAAAATGTTCAGTTATGATCAGAATCAGTAGTCGCGTTGGTCCAAGTTCAAAAATGTATTGGGTTTCAAATCACACATAATCTATTAATGTATGTATAAAGATGTGTGGACAAATATGATTTTACTGTCAATTAAGAAATATTCTAGAATTATTTTCAAATGTGTTTAATAAAACGTTTTCTAATTTCTTGCAGTATGTTTTTTGCCGATGTATATAGGTACTAGTAAATCTTTAGAATGTAATTGAGACTTTTGAAAAAAATATTTTTTTTTTAATAATCTCGAAAAAGTTATCAAAAATTCCTTTTATTATTAGTAAAAAATATGACCTGCCTGAGTTATCAATACCTATAGTTAAATTATATTATATTGTAAGTTATATCAACGCACAGTAGGAGTGTTTTGAGATATCTTATGTTTTGTCTCTTTTTATTTTGAAAAAGTTGAACGGAGCTAATTATCCAAAAAACATTATTATTGAGCGCATATTATATCGCTACTGAATAACTGAATTATAACCCATTAGCTTATTAATTAGATAACTATGTCTGTTTCTTACAAACAAATTAGATTACATTGACTACATGATTGCAGCTCGTACGAATATAAATACCAACGAAAAATATAACCAGAGAAACACTTACCCCCAATATTTTATGAAAACAACAAGATTTTTTCTCGGGATAAGCGCAAACGACAAACTAGCGAACAGATAACCTATTGACATTTCTCTTTTGTTCGTTTGGAAACGGAACGTTGCCGTCACGTCGCCCTTTGTCTGTAGATTCGCATCGCGATAGCGTTCCGTTTCGTTTTATAGCTCACCTATTCGTCAGAATAGTTGATTTTTCTTTTATTTTAAACATTTTGATTTTCTTGTTTTGCGTACATTTTGGTGCGTCGATAGGTTGAATTTCTCATGCAGTTCGAATTAAAGCCAAGGTGATAGGTGGACGACTTTTGTGATTTTTACTTAAAGGAAATCAAGAATAAATTTTTAGTACAGCGTTCCAGTTGTAGAGTCAACAAGTACCCAAGGTTACTCTCGAATGTGTTTACTTCCCCAAATACTTGGTAGACGGAGTGCACAGTTCTCCCCTCGTGTATTAAATTTGGTTATTAGCCCCAAAACTTTGATCGGCAGAGTTGACCCCGGCTCGAGTTCATCGATCCGCCGCGACTTTCACCCGGATCATAAACTGAGCCACCCACTTTCAAAACTGAAAAAACAGTTCCCGACTCACTTCAAAACTAAGTCTTCCTAATCACGCGGCGCGAACCGAGTTCGTCCAAGTTTTTTCCAAGTTCAGTTAAACTTCATCGATGTGGGGATCGTTCACCCTGGTAGGGACACTTGCATACGGCTCCGACCGCTCGTCGGGCCATTGAAACAAAATGTGGAGCAAGGTTGGCCAAGATTACTTTCGTCGAGAACTTTTTACGGATCGATGTGGAAGTTAAAAGTTTATTAGTG